>OY978226.1:13601105-13739896 GCA_963854785.1 Vaccinium vitis-idaea
TTCCAATACAAGCTCCAAAGCATGCCTCCTAAACCATTAGCTAGGTTGCTTTGTAGCTAGCTCCAAGTAGGGCCCAAGCCCTTTTAATTTTTTTTAGTATGAAATTTTCAAAAGATAAATGATTATACTTGAAAATAGAGAATGCTCTTGTTAGCTCATTGAGTGCACATATGCTATCTAAATGTAACAAACTCTAGGGGTGAGAAATGGACCCCAATTAGACTTATGTGTACACCTTAGGAGTCAACTTAGAGCATCACTAGTGGTATACTCAAACACAAAAATACTCAAAGATGAGTATTTTGATACACAAAAGAGGCTCACAATGGTATTTGGATAAATACTCAAAGTTAACAACATTTGTTACAAATACTCAACTTTTGGCATTTGGATACTCAAAACTACCAATCTTTCTCAATAACCAAACCTCAATAACCAAATTTTGGGGACCACACCCTATCAAAAGTAACAACATCCTCTCTCCATTTTTCAAATACTTAATTCAAAACTCAATTTTTTTGCACTTTCTCCCAAAAATTGAAATTACAATTTTTAATCTTTACCAAAATATGTTCAAGATTGATCTCATTTTAAACATATTTTGAATATCTTTTAAATGGTAATAATATTATAAAAAAATATATGTACAAATTTAAAGTTGTGCCCATTTTATGAATAAAAATAGAGTGAATATTACTTTTTTTATTATGGACACAAATGAGTCATTGTAGAAGGGTAGATACTCAAACTTATAAACCCATTAAATGAATACTCAAAATGTGATGTGGCAGTATTTGAGTATCCATATTTGAGTATACCACTAGTGATGCTCTTAGAAGCTACTTTTAGGGAGCCTATTGTGGATGCCCCAAGCTCCTCTATATATTCCACCATGCATTGAAGTGATATTGACATGTGTATATTTAATTTATGTATCATTGCTCTTTAAATATGCTTTATAAACATGATGTAGAACAAGTAGCGGCCCAATTCTATGATCAGGTGGACCGGTCGAAGCCCCGGAGGCCTAAACAGCTTTTAATTGAAAATTGCCAAATTTGGCAATTTATTGACGAGCCCGGAATAGGCCCAAACTTCGTGGGTTGAAGCAGAATTGCGCTGCGGTCAATAGTCGCCACCCTAAAGTCGTGACTGATGGTGGATTTTGGCCAAATTCATTCGTTTAGGCTTTCAATTTAGTAATTTTGCTATTTTAGATAATAATTAGATTTCAAATTACTCTTACCGTGTAATTCCGTTTACGTTGTTTCCAATTGAGAATTTCTTATTTTTCTTTCTAACTTTCAATTTTGGGAGTATCCCCAATTTCCGGGATATTTTATTTTTTAGTAGTTTTTTGCTAGAGTTTGCTAGGTTTTCCTAAAAAAGGGCATGTAATCTCTATTATTCAGCACATTTTATTCAATAACAATTTCTGAGTTAAATCTCTTTCTTCTTGTAGATTCAAGAACTAACGAGGATTCGAGACCTATCATCGTTTCGAATAGTACGCTAACTATTCTCCCGTGAATTCCGCTGCGTCAAAACGTGTTATGGATTTCAGTTGCATTGAGTCTTGCATAAATTAACCATAAAGGGAATAAATCTAGAAAGAATAATTGTTTCCCTTAATCTCTTACATAAATGAGGAAAAGGGAAAATGAAATACTACTAAAGTACCAAAAATATGTATGGATTCACCTTCAAAATGAAATCTCTTCCATATTCTTGCAATTTGAATAATAGTCAATAACAGTCAATAACATTAACTCCTTTTAACTAAATCCAACGTAGGAAAAATGAAATACTACTGAAGTACCAAAAATATGTATGGATTCACCTTCAAAATAAAATCTCTTCCATATTCTTGCAATTTGAATGATAGTCAATCACATTAACTCCTTTGAACTAAATCCAACGTAGGAAAAATGAAATACTACTAAAGTACCAAAAATATGTATGGATTCACGTTCAAAATGAAATCTCTTCCATATTCTTGCAATTTGAATGATAGTCAATCACATTAACTCCTTTGAACTAAGTCCTCGTTGGATTTTCAAATAAACAGAAAAGTTTAAAGGTAATGTGCGTAATAACTATTTTACCTATTTTTTTAGATTTTATTTTAATTGTCCTATGGTAGAAACAATATATAAATGGAAGAATTACTACGTTTCTTTTTTTTTTTCCTTCATTCTTTAAATTCCAAAACACCTTAAATTTCAAATTCACCCATTTATAGGAATTGCTTTGGGAAAAAGACATAAAATAATTACTTTACTCCCCATTCATTATTTTCAGATATTACACCTGAAGAAAATTAAATTATCACTTTTCATTTTTTTTTTCCCTTTATATACATTTCCCCATAATTGAAAATCTCTTCCTTATTCATGAAATATGACTAACAATTGACGACATTAATTACCTTTAATCACAACTTGACTAAATCCTTGTTGGATTTCTAATAAAAGTGTGAAGATTTATAAGGTAACTAAAACTTTCAAATGAAACTAAAGAGGAAATGGAAGACAGAAGCAACCAGGTGAGGAGTATAATAAATTATTTACGTATATTTCTTAGATTTGTTTTTTATTCTCCAAAGTTGAAACGATAGATGAAGGAAAAAAAATTACTATGTTTCTAGTTTCCATTAACATATCGTATATCACTTGCATTTTCCATAATTGTCCACAAATAAAAGTTACTATTGCTAACTTGGGAGTGTTCCACAAACTGACTTATTGACAATATATAAGTCAGTAGAACTGGCTTAAGTTGGCTTTTTTTGGATTGATATTGTGAGAAAATAACATGTCTCGTAAAGCGCAGTAAGTTAGTTTTTGTGGATTATGCTCTTAAAATCATATATAGACTACTACAATAAATAATTTATCTTATTTTTTTAATATTTTCACTCTAATCAAATGGACCTTTCAGGGTAGACAGACTTCATATATAAAGTCAACCCTTTTTTTCATTGAACGTGTTAGTGTTTCGTGGTTCTTTTACTTCTTTATAGCAAAATAATCGAGTGCGAGCGTGCCAGAGAGAGTTTCAATCTTCTCCCTCAGATTAAGTTTGGAAAAACCAAATATAATCAGGCGATTGTGTTGTGTTGGTTCAATTACCTCAATTAAGAGGATTTTTCTTAATAAGTGAAGAAATACAAACCAATATATTTAGGAAATCAAAGAACAACAAAGAAATAAGATACTTCGATTGATAAATCAAAGGTAAACTTACTTCGAAATTGCCTCCAACTTCAAATACAAGAACAAGAACTTCGAACAGGTGATTGTTACAAAAACAATCGAGATTAATCCTAACTACTTCCTAATCTACTTCCTAATCTGCTTCAAACTGAGTTCGAAATCCTAAACTACTTTGCCAATGAACAAACCAAGCATCAGTTTTTTGATAGCTGTTTGTTGAAGATTTGTCCGGGGGCTTTTTCACTCTTCAATTTCTTCTATTTATAGACACTGCTTGCAGTTTGAACTTCCCGCTCAAACGAATTTGAACTTGGCTTGCTTCGAACTCTAACTTCTACTCTTCGAGTTGGCAGTTTCTTCCCTCTTCCACGTCTGAATTTGAATTTTTCCAATTCTTCTTCCATAAGCTTTTATTTTGAATCTGCACAGTTACTTTACACTAACTCAAATGATTACGAGTTAAGGGAAATAACTGCCTCTCAAGAAATACTCCACGTGTTCTAACTGCTATCTATTCCGTTTCACAAGTTTACACGTGGAGTTTACGTGTTCAGCAGTTAACATCATGGCTTCGAAGCCAGTTTTTATTTTATCCTTGACTTGTAACTGCCAATAACCGCTTTTTGATTTTAAGAGATAATACGACATCGTATTTATTCCAATGTATTCTTTTAATCCAGTGTATCTTCATTGACAGATAATTGCCAACGTTTGGCATTTTTTATTACGTGTCAATCAATTATTGGATTTGTTAATTTATATGTAAACAGTTAGCTATGAGTAGAAGTCAACCCAATTTTTTTTTTTTCATTGAACATGTTACTTCTATATAGAATGGGAGCACCGCTTGTTCCTTAACTAAATTCTTGCTGCATTTCCAAGTGTGAAGTTTATATCTATTGGGTTATAACTAAGAGTAGGAGCATATTAAGTTGGAATTCTAATTTCGTTATTGAAGATTTGGTACTTTTTTTTTTTTTTGATCGGCAACAAAAATTTATTAGTACTGTTTACATATAAAATTAACAAATCCAATAATTAATTGACACGTAATCATCAATGCCAAATATTGGCAAATATCTGTCAATAAAAATACACTAGATTATTGAATTGAAGTTGAGTAAATACGATGTCGTATTGTTTCTCAATTTAAAGAGCAGTTATTGACAGTTACAAAGTGTTGTCAATACAAAAAATAAAATTCGAAGTCATGATTTTAACTGCTAAAAGTATGAAGTCCACGTGTAAACTTGTGATGCAAAGCAAGTAGCAGTTAGAACACGTGGGTTACATCTTGAGAAGCAGTTATCTCCTTAAAATATGATCATTTGGGTTAATTCAAGCAACGGTGCATATTCAATGCGAAGCTTTTGGAAGAAGATTAACAAGAATTCAAATTCAGACGTGGAGGTGGGAAGAAACTGCCAATTCAAATTATGAAAGATGGAGTTCGAAGCAAGCCAAGTTAAAATTCATTGAGCGGGAAGTTCAACTAACAAGCAGCGTCTATAAATAGAAGAAATTGAAGAATGAAAAGCCCCCGGACAAATCTTCAACAAACAGCAATCAAACAAAATGATGCTTGGTTTGTTCATTGGCAAGTAGTTTAGGATTTCGAACTCAGTTCGAAGTAGATTAGGAAGTAGTTTAGGATTAATTTCGATTGTTCTTGTAACAATCATCTGTTCGAAGTTCTCATCACATTGTATTTTGAAGTTGAAGGCAATTCGAAGTAAGTTTACCTTTGATTTATCAATTGAAGTATCTTGTTTCTTTATTGTTCTTTAATTTCCTAAGTATATTGGTTTACATTTCTTCACTTATAAAGAAAAATCCTCTTAATTGAGGTAATTGAACCATTAAAAAACACAATCGCCTGATTATATTTGGTTTTTCCAAAGTTAATCTAAGGGAGGAGATTGAAAGTCTCTCTGGCACGCTCGCACTCAATTATTTTTCGTTGCAAAGAAGTAAAAGCACCAAACAAGTACTCAACAAAGGGTACATCGAGATAGAAGCCAAATACAGAGCACGAAGCAAAGTATAGGTTGGGAAAGATGAAACTTCAGTTAAATGCTGAAAAAGACAAAAGTTATGAGTAACAGAAAAAAAAAAAAAAAAAAAAAAGAACACACTCATCCTCTGAGAAATTTAGCTTTGAAGAGAACTTGATTTGGTACGTTGCCTCGGGCTGCCAATCTTCTCTAACATATTGATTTCATTCTTAAAGATTGGCTTGTTGCCTTCGGCCATCAATCTCCTCTAACAAGGGCGGAAGCAGCCTTGGGTTGTACCGAGGTGAAGTTCAAAATATGTATAAAAAAAATTATATGTAAAATTTTAGCCCACCTCAAATTTTTTTAGCCCAACCCACTCTAACACTTGGAGCCCAATAAATTTTCAGCAAAAGAAAAAAAGAGGGAGTAAAAAAATACAATCCTCTCTCTCACTCTCTCTCTCTCTCTCTCTCTCTGCGTTGGAGCCCTAATAACAGCCCGCCCCATTGGATGGAGAGATTTCGCGAGGAAAAAAAGGATCAATGGGTATGGTTTCTAACCAAATCACTCATTTGGATTGAGTATTTTGGTGAGAGTTGGAGAGAAAGGTGCAAAAAGGAAATATTTGATTGGCCATTTCCCTTTCTCACCCAAACTCACAAAATGGGTGAGATTTGGTGAGATATGTTGGAAAAAAATTACAGTGGCAATAGGAATTCCAAAGAACAATTATGTCTGATATATATTAACATGAACAAATTACAACTGAAATTTACAATAACAGAAATTGACAGAATATGGAAATAGAGATACAAACTGCCGAGTCGTGTGAGATCACACTCTCCTTAACAAAGATGTGCCGCCTACCGTAGGTGTTGTAGGTTGAACCGACGTCTTCGTCCCAGGATACAACGGCTAGAACCACGGCCAACAGAACACCGTTGTTGACTGCCTTGGCGAACTGAAGCAGCGTCTACCTCTCTCTCACAAAGACGAATTTCTGGAGTATTTGTGTTGCTCGAATTTCTGATAATGAACCAATGGCAGAGCTGCCAATATATAGCAGAAGGAGGAGTTGGAGCCTTCATTACGAAAATCAATAGGGAGCCTCTCCAATGAATACGAGATTCAATTATGCCAATGAATTCTGCAGAATCAAAACTGCCACGTAATAAAGCTGCGCTTGAATTCTAGAAAAAACTACCACTGAGATTTGAATGCCATCAAGTCTCATCATGGAGGGGAGTATCTCGCGTATTAACCAGCATATTTGATCACGCGTATCTTGCACTTCGTGGGGTCCCTTCGGTCCCCTCGTAAGACCCTCTGAATGCCCCGTTTCATTCACACCGAATTTCCAACAAGAAATGGCTCCCCTTTTTAATCTCTCCCTCTCTCACCATCCAAAGGAGCATACGGGAATAACGAGAAGGAGAGAAGCAGTTCCGTGCGAAAGTGAGTACCATTGGGATGATCCAACACATTAATCTTGTTCACCTTAGAGGGTTGTATTGTTTGAAACACAAGATCCTTCTTCTTTTTTCCTCCTCCTTAATGGGATTCCTTAAACGACTCTGTGTTGTGTATTTTTTCCTAGGGATTAAGGTCTGTGTAGAGTATTTTTTATTAATGTGGTCTGTGTTGTGGATTGTGTATTCTTTTTTTTTATTTAAGTTCTTGGAACTAAGGTCTCTGTGTTGTGTTATTGATTTTCAGCGTATAGTCCAACACTATTGATATGGAGCAAGCATCAGTGCATCACACAAAAGTAACCTAAGAAATGGTAGGCAGTACCTTGTGTAGCGGGCCAAAAAATAACATTCAAAGGAGGGCTTGGATTACGGGTCCAGGAGGACCAAGGCGCAGGTACTGTACCAGAACCCATCATGCGAAGACATATACGATGGGTCGTCCCAGAAACTCCAATTCGAGATATGTCGGTGTCACGACCGACGTTAACTACGAACCGAACGAGCCATCCGAGACAGGTCATATCCGAGATGGTTCGGAAGGATGATCTGAGATATCGGTGACGTCCTCTATGACGTCACCCGAGGCGGTTAACGCTCGTACCAAACTTGGGAAGGCACATGTGCATGTGACAGCTGTCCCTACGTCAGCATGACGGTACCCGAAGCGGTTACGCTACGTGCCTAATTCTGATTGGAGGACGCGTGCATGCGATGATTACAAATCTGGCTCGTGACGATCGGTTACGTCATCCGAGCCAGAATGACCAAATCACCCCTGTACTTGGGGAGCCTATAAATATGAAGCATGAAAGCCCTAGTCAGGGGACACAACATTTCTCTCTCTCTACAACTACTCTCTCAATACACTTTTCTTCTCCGATCACTTACTAGATCGTCGGAATGCCTTCCCTGGCCACATTCCGGCCAGGTTGGGTACTAACGGCATGCGTTACGTGTGCAGGAGCTCGAGAAGGACCAATCACTACCCACTCGCTGCTCACTCGGGTCAGGAATCTCTCAAGAGGGTTCACTGGATTTTTTAGGACACCACAATTGGCGACTCTGCTGGGGATTCAACCCAGAACCTCCGGTGCTCCTCCCTAGATCCATTCTCTTTCTCTTTTCTCTCAAATCTCCTGACTCACGATGGGTGGCGAGCAAAACCACCCAACTCACCCAACCGTTCTGACTCACCAAAACCCCTTCACTTCAACCCACCCTTCCACCTCTAAAGATCCCAAATCAACCCCTCATATCTCCGTTTCTGTTCTTCCGGGTCACGAGGGACTCACCCCGAGCCCAGACTCGCAAGAACTCACCATCCAGCAACTCACTCGCCATCTCGAGGAGCAGGATGCCGAGATGGAGGCAATGCGAGCTCAGATCTCTAAGTTGATCGACACGGTTAGAAAGAAAGCGGCGGTGGAGGCTACGGCAACGTCCTGTGGTGGGGCTTCCGGCCAGAGACGCTCGGCAAAGGATTGCATTGGTAACCCCAATGATGAGAGGGCTCAAAGCAAGGCTCTCGTGCTTCGGCACGGGAACCTGTCGACTGAGCACCTCTCAAGGGGGAACCGTGGAGATTCCTCTCGGCACTACTCCTCACAAATTTTGAAGTAAAGCGCCCGCTCACCATACTCACAGCTGTCGGCATCCCACGAGACAGTCTACTACTTCAAAGATGGCCAGTACAAACCAATCTATCTCCGCAAGGACCCGAAGGAGGCCAAGGGCTCTTCTGGCCGAAGGCGCCATAAGACGCCTCCTCAACCAACAAACTCTGTGGATCTCCGAGCTCGGGTAGAGCACCTAAAGAAAACCTCTCCCCAAGAGCCAAATCTGACGGTTATCCGAGATAGAGATACGGGAAAGCGTCATGCATACCGAACCGAAGAACAAGCTCACCATGACGATGCCGGGGGGAAAAGGAAGGAGAAGGGACACCGAGAACGGTCTCACCACCGAGAGGAAAAAATGATGCAACACGAGCGTCGCCATGATGAGCATCACCAAACAAACACCGAGAAGCGTTCCCGTACCAGCGAAGGGTTTACTGTACCGTCCCTTCCCCCTCTGTCGTCTCTTCCTCCCCTGTCGAGCGTCGACGAACGATTGAAACAGTTGGCCAAATCTCCTTTCACAAAGGAGATCGCCTCGGCAACATTGCCAGCTGGATTCACGCTGCCGAAGTTCAACCGTTACGACGCCCTTACGGACGCGTACAACCACCTCATTTACATCAGGCAGATTATCAACCACTACACCTCGGATCAAGCTATAATGTGTAAGGTGTTTCCAACGAGCCTAGGGACTCTCGGGTCCCTATGGTTCAACAAGCTTGAGGAAGGATCCATTGGAAGCTACGAGGCTCTGGAGCGAGCTTTTTTGTCGCGGTTCGTCACGAGTAATATACAAAAGAAGGAGGTAGACTCCCTTCTTGAATTAAGAAAGCGCCCGGATAAAACTCTGCGCCAGTACGCTGCTAGGTACTGGGAGATGTTTCACCAGGTCCAGGGTTGTGATCAGACTCTTGTTGCGACCCACTTTAAGCATGGTTTGGAAAGCAAGAGCCCTGTCTTCACAGATCTGATGTTGCACCCACCAAAGAACATGGACGACCTAATGGAGCGGATCAATAAATATATCGAGCTTGAGGAACTCTTAACCGAGCGTGATGCTCCAACCTCCTCCTCCGTTCCAAGGGTTATCCATGTCTCGGGTAATCAGAAGAAGGCAGTGAATACCATCAAAGCAAGAGTAGCAAAGAAGCCTCCGAAGACGAGCGACTTTGTGGCCGAGCGCACTGTATTCACCGAACCAATCTACATGCTCTTCCGGAAGATTGAAAATGAAGGGTTCTTTCATTGGCCGGATCACTAGATGGGAACCCAAGACAAAACCAAGGATAGGAAAGTCTACTGCACTTACCACCGAGAGCAAGGTCACTACACCACCTCCTGCAAGCCGTTCAAGGCATATTTGGAAACTCTCGTCTCGGCTGGAAACCTGGACGCTTACATTGACCAAGACAAGACCCTGGCTCGGGCAAAGGGCCAAGGGGCAGCTGCAGCTGGGGGTACCGAAGAGGACATGGTGGTAATGCACGTGATTCACGGTCCGGTAACGAGAATGTTGGAGGCTCGGGTGCACAAGGAGATTGAGCAGGCAGCCGAGGCACTGGCAGTGCTCTTGGTCAGACAACAACCGAAGCGGAAGTTCCCGTCAAAGGAGTCTCAGTGGACAATCACGTTCACCGAGAAAGATCTAGAGGGGGTACAGTCCCCTCATAACGACGCTCTCGTCATTACACTCAAGGTTGGGAAAGCTAAGGTGGAACGGATCTTGGTGGACCAAGGAAGCGCTGCCGAGGTAATGTATTACTCATTGTTTAAACTGTTTGGATTCACCAGTAAGGGCCTTAAACCTTCCGAGGTCCCTCTCGTTGGCTTCAGCGGTAGACCCGTGTATCCGCTCGGCACAATTAATCTTCCCGTTACCGCCGGTTCAGTAACACAACAAGTGGAATTTATTGTTGCCAACTCCCCGAGTCCCTACAACATCATATTGGGAAGAAGCTAGCTCCATGCGATTAAAGCCGTAGCATCCACGTACCATCAGGTACTACGGTTTATAGGGGCAAAAGGGAGCAGGAAGATGTCAAAGGCGATCAAATAGATGCAAAGAAGTGCTACATTTCAACCGTCGGCAGACAAGAGAAGAAGAAACCGAAGCAAGTGCAGTGGGTGGAGGTACCCGAAGCACCTGTTTTGGAGGATGTTGGTCGACGAGCCGAGGCAAAATCCGTGGAAGACCTCGTTACGATCCCAATCAATGAGGATGAGAGCCATTTCTTCCTAGTCGGATCTTCTCTAACCGAGGCCGAAAAGGAGGAGATGGTAACTTTTCTCAAGGCAAACATTGAGGTGTTTGCCTGGACTCTGTACGAGATGCCGGGGGTTGATCCGAGATTCATCAAACACCAGCTTAATGTTGACCCACTGAGACGCCCAGTTATTTAGAAGCCAAGAAGGTCCTCCGCTATCCATGTCGAGGCGGTAGAGTCGGAGGTCGATAAGTTATTAGAAGCCCGAGCAATCCAGGAGGTCCAGTACCCTACATGGTTGGCAAATACGGTGGTAGTCCCAAAGAAGAATGGGAAGCTAAGGGTCTGCGTAGACTACACGAACCTCAATGATGCCTACCCGAAGGACTGTTTCCCAGTTCCTCGGATCGACCAACTTGTGGACACTACAGCAGGTAGGGGTGAAAACGGGCCGGTTCGGTCCGGTTTTGCCCATTTTTAGGGCCCGGACCGGTAAATCGGTTTGGGAATATTTGAAACCGAAACCGGACCATTGAATGCCGGTTCGGTTTGCATTCGGTTTGCCGGTTTCGGTCCGGTTTGCCCGGTTTATCGGTTTGGACAAACAGATCTGGACAAACAGAAACATGATCGACTGGAGAGAGAGAGACCGGAGAGTTCGTGTAATCGTGAGAGAGAGAGAGAGAAGAAGAAGAAGAACAAGAACAAGAATCGGACGGAGAGAGAGAGAGAAGAAGAATCGGATGCACAGAGAGAGAGAGACTTACCGGCGGTGAGTGGAGCGGTGGAGGACCGGCGGTGAGTGGAGCCGTGGATCGGTGGAGAACCGGCGGTAGAGAGAGTGACAGTCCAGAGAGTTGAGATGAGGAAGAGAGAGAGTGGAGCGGCGGGGTAAATGTTTTCTGGGGTCTCGGGTAGGGGGGGGGGTTAGGGTTAAAGTAAAACTATAATTTATTAATTTTATATATTTATAGATCCGGTCCGGTCCGGTTTGTAAGACCCCTGCAACCGGAAACCGGACCGGTTTTCCGGTTTTCCCATATCATGAGACCGGGACCAGACCGGGTAATTTAAAAAGGCTGCCAAACCGGCCGGTTCGGTCCGGTTTCCGGTCTGGTCCGGTTTGGGCGGTTCGTACTTTCACCCCTAACAGCAGGACACGCTCGGTTGAGTTTTATGGATGCATACAGGGGATACCACCAAGTCTTTATGGATGCAGAGGACATGGAGAAGACAGCTTTCATCACACCAAGAGGACTCTACTGCTACCGAGTCATTCTCTTCAGGCTGAAGAACGCCGGGGCTACCTTCCAAAGGATGGTCTCTCGGATGTTCAAAGATCAGCTCGGAGACACAATGGAGGCTTACATCGATGACATGGTGGTAAAAAGTGTACAAGAGGAAGCCCATATTGCAGATCTCGCTAAGATGTTCACCATACTGAAGCAGCACAGCTTAAAGCTCAACGCCGAGAAGTGCTCTTCCGGTGTTGGGTCGGGAAAATTCCTTGGCCACTTGGTCACAAGAAGGGGCATTGAAGCGGATCCAAGCCAAGTTACAACTATACAACAACTCGTTTCACCGAGCACAATTAAAAAAGTCCAAAGGCTTACAGGGATGGCAGCAGCTCTCAACCGCTTCATCAGCCGCTCGGCTGATGTATGCCGTCCTCTTTTTCAATCAATCAAGACAAGCAAGAGGAAATTTCAATGGACCGAAGAATGCGAGAAGGCTTTGCAGCACCTGAAGACCTACTTATCCGAGCCTCCATTGCTGGAGACCCCTCGGGAAAATGAAGAATTGTTCATCTACCTTTCAGTCTCTCCACACGCGGTCAGCTCGGTTCTCGTCCGAGCAGAGGGAATCGAACATCGACCAGTGTATTACGCAAGCAAGACTCTGACTGGAGCCGAGACAAGGTACCTTCCTGTTGAAAAGGTAGCCTTTTCTCTCGTTACTGCATCTCGGAAGCTGCTCCCTTACTTCCAGGCTCACACAATCATTGTTCTCACCGAGTATCCTCTGAAGGCCCTCTTCCGAAGAGCTGATCTCTCAACCAAGTCTCGAAGTGGTCATGCGAGATGGCCAACTTTGACATCCAATATCGACCAAGAACAGCCATCAAGGCGCAGGTGTTAGCTGACTTCATTGCCGAGCTAACACCAGAAGCAGAGAAGTCAAAGGAAGAACCCAGCCCAACCCCACCCGAGCAACCAATTAAAGACCTAGACGCCCCCGAGGCAGTTGAAAACGTGACTGACACGGTCTCGGGCGAGGAATCAACCACAGAAGCTGACACGGCTGAACTTGCACAAAAACTTCTCTCGGAAGGAGAACCGAGTCAGATTAGGGATGAAGGCCAAGCAACCGTGCCATTCTCCACTTGGCATATGTTTCACGGTAACGCTTGGAAATTACATGTAGATGGAGCTTCCAACCAACGCGGCGCTGGAGCAGGTGTCGTCCTAATCTCCCCCGAGGGAGTCATTCACGAGAATGCTATCACAATTGAGTTCCCGGCCTCTAACAGCGAGGCCGAGTACGAAGCTTTAATCGCTGGACTTCGGCTAGCCGAGGCAATGGAGGTGAAGACCCTAATGGTTTACAGCGACTCTCAACTCGTTGTGAACCAATTCAACAGAGAATATGACGCCAAGGATGAAAGAATGGCCAAGTATCTGAGCCTAGCCAAGAGTCTGACCGAGACATTCGACGATATCGAAGTACACCAGGTAGGCCGAGCACAACGCCCATGCTGACGCACTCGCCAGACTGGCTTCAGCATGCAAAGCTTCTGAGCAACGAACAATCTCCTTTGGCACAATCTCCGATCCAAGCTTCGAACCATCTCGGATGCACATATTGAACATCGAGCTCAGACCAAGCTGGATGGATGAGTTGGTTTTTTACCTCCGAGATGACAAGCTACCAGATGACTGCCGAGAAGCCCACCGGATAAGATGCAAAGCTGCAAACTACTGGCTCTCTCCAACTGGTTCCTTATATAGACGCTCTCGGACTGGCCCCTACCTCTTGGTGGTCCATCAGAACCAGGTCTACTCAATACTCCAGGAGCTCCATGCCGGCGGCGGAGGCTGCCACTCGGGGGGACGATCCATTGCCCACCGAGCCATCACCCAGGGGTATTGGTGGCCAAAGATGAAGGAAGATGCTGAAGAGTTTGTTCGGAAATGCCACAGGTGCCAACTGTTCAAACCTATGATTCACCAACCCACCGAGGACCTTCAACCGATCACCAGCCCATGGCCCTTTGCACAATGGGGCTTGGACATCATTGGGGAGCTCCCACTTGCTCCAGGAGGATTTCGCTACCTCATAACTGCTACGGATTATTTTTCTAAATGAGTGGAAACCGAGCCTCTAGTCTTCATTACCAAGGCCAATGTGAAGAGTTTCTTATGGCAGAACATCATCTCTCGGTATGGGGTTCCATACGCAATCGTCTCGGACAACGGCAAGCAGTTCACCGAAAAACAAATGAAGGAGGTGTGCGACAAGCTCGGAGTACGCTTCTTCAACTCCACACCTGTTTATCCTCAAGGTAACGGCCAGGCCGAGGCGTCTAACAAGACAGTCGCGGCTGGACTCAAACGTAGGCTTACTACTAAACGAGGAAAATGGGTTGAAGAGCTCCCTCACGTTCTATGGGCTTTCCGGACTACACCAAGACGTTCCACTGGACAAACTCCTTACTCTCTTGCCTACGGTGTAGAAGTTGTTATCCTTATTCAGAAGGGGATACCCACAATCCGAACCGAGTACTTTGATGAAACCACCAATGACACAGCCTTGAGCAACGACTTGGACTTAGCCGAGGAGAAACGGGATGCAGCTCGGGTAAAATTGGCAGCTTCTCAGCAGGAGGTTGCTAAGGGTTATAACAAAACGGTTCGGTTGAGGACATTTTACCCGGACGACCTGGTTCTCAAGAAGGTTACAGACAAGAATAAGAAAAAGAAGCTGATGCCCAATTGGAACGGTCCCTACCGAGTCGTTAAGAAGGAGGGAAAAGGAGCTTATCAAATTGAGGACATGGATGGAAAGCTCGTCGACAAGCCTTGGAATGCTTACAACTTGAGAAAGTATTATGCCTAAAGACGTTGTTCACGGATGATGTATTTCAGACTTAGAAAAATTCTGAAGAAATTTTAATGTACTACTTTCTCGGAAAGTTATCAATGAAGAGCTTTTGATCTCAATTATCGTCTTTAACATATTAATTGTGTCTCGGTATTCATACCAAACGGCTTCGGCTAAAGGCACAAACCTCACACATGGGTTTCATCCCATAAGACCGCTCGGTTTTACCGAGCCAATCCAGCGATTACGTCGACAATATAACAAAATCACACACCCTCGTGGTGGTACTAACATAAACGCCTCGGATAATAAACCGAGCTCGAAGTAAAAACCCAGGGGTATTGATCCGCTAAATAACTTATCTTTAAGTTAAGCAATCATCTCGGTACATTTTTACTGAGTCAATCAACTCCTTTGTTACGGAGTATTCTCTCAATGACAAATTATACTTCTAAGTCAGATAATTGATTCGGTCATCCAGGCAAAACAACATCCCTTAAGGGGGATCGAAATCGTTCTTAACATCTCAACAAGCCACATTCGATTTTACTCTCGGATCACCATTGTGAAAATTTTCTTAAATTTTACAAGTCTTAACATGAACATTCTCAATTGACTCGGCAACATTTCCGAGAAGATCTGTTAATTACTTCGCATAGGCGCTCATGCCTTAGCAATATTTTTAAACATTCATCCCAACTTAGGCCAAGGGTATTTTATTGCCCTAAGCCGAGATGAATGGGGGTACTATCATACATATCCAAGACTATCGTTCAAACAAAGATGAGATAGATGCAGAGAAGAAATCAACCATTCATTCAAACTTCATATACGGCTCGGCATAAAATTCCACCGAGCCGTGTCCAAAATTGTTAAGAGAAATAGTTCGAGGGGAAGAAAGAGAAGCATTGTTTCAAACACCACAAACGGCTCAACATATAATTCCACCGAGCCGTGATCAAGACAGAGAAAGAAATAATTCGGGGGAGAAAGAAGTATTGTTTCAACAAATATAACAAAGGTCTGGCATACAACTCCACCGGCCTTAACCAAACAAAAGAGAGAGTTTCTAATTCAAGCATCTTTCTCGAGCTCTTGATCGCCCGCCTCGGCAGCATTCTCCTCGACGTTCTCTTCGGCTGTTTCCTCTTCTTCCTTTCCTTCTTCCTCTTCTTCCGAAGGGATTTCGATTTCGGGGGTTTCCACCTCAGGGACGGCTCGGAGAGCAGATTCAGCGGGAAGCTGCCAGCTTCCAATCCAAGTTCGTACCCTTTAGCTACCCCTTTGAAATAGTATATCTTCGCACCTTTTTGGAAGCAGTTTTGGATCTCGGCAACCTGTCCTTGGTAGTGTTCCACTATTTTTTGCTTCGCCTCAACAAACCCGGCCTTGTGAGCATCCTCTACGGCTTTCTGCTTCTCGGTTTTCATCTCAGACAATTTTCTCTCTAACTCTTCTAGTTCGGACAGCTGCGACTTAACGGCAGTCAACTCGGAGGCTTTGGTTGCTAATGCTGTCTCGGTCTCCTTCCTTTTTTTCACTTCCCCTTGATATTTTGTTTTCAATGTGCTGAGGGCATTGGAGGTAGAGACAAACTTCTGATGGTACCCCATCACGGATTGGCAAGTCTGAAACTAGGAAAAAGAAAATTGAAATACGGATGAACAAGTAGCTTGTTGCTGAGAAATTGAGATTACCTTAAGAAGAAAACTTACCAGGGTTAAATTTGCAAACATATCAACCACGTTCCCTTCCAGATCTGCCTGCACCCTCTTCATGTCCTCGGGAAGGCATACCCCTTGGATGAGAGGCACCGCTACCCTTAGATTGTTTCGAACACTGTCCGAAGTGAAGACGGGCGGACCGCCACGGAAAGCGGGCGAGAACTGGAAAGGAATTTTATCCAACTCAGAAGGAGTGTTCGCTACATCGTCTTTCTCGGTGACAATCTTCTCGGGAGATTGCTGAGCGGAACCTTTCCCACCATTTGATCTAAGTGTGACTCTCTGCTTCTTCTGCTCCACCGAAGCTGTAGCATCTCCAACAAGAGGGGCCCTCTTTGCTATGGTGACAGGAGTTGCAACATCCTTTTTGGTCTTCTTTTTCTTGTTCAAGAGGCTCGGCAGGTCGTCAAGATTTCCTCCCATGATGCCTTCGTCAAATTCTTCCTCTCTCGGTTCTCGGATTTGTCCTATCAGGTTTTGAATCCTTTGCCGATGAAGATCGAACTCGACTTTAGATGAGCTGCGGGAAGGCACGTCAACTATTTCCTTCCCTTTGTTGTTTGCTCTCTTTCTCTTCCTACTCGGTCCAGCCTTCTCGGTGGAAGGATTCTTCTTTCTATGTTGAAGGTAGGACGTGTAAGTGGGCTCATAATTTAGTAAAACATGTGCATACCTCTCCTCTACTGGAATCCGATAAGCCGCTCGGATGTTATCGTCATTTTTGGCCTTCAGCAACCGAGCGGAAATAGGGGAGACATCTGCAAGACAGGAGAACAACAAGCTCGGTGAATATTGTTAAACAACAAGTATGCATGAGAAAAAGAAGAGATATGGTTTAAAAATAAGATTCAACCTTTGGAGGTGTTCAGTCTCGGGATGGGGTAAAAATTATCCTCTTCCGGACTGAATTCAAAATTCCCTCGGACTTCTACAAAGTCGTTAGCCCAGGGATCCGAGTCTGGGAGATGATCGATTAAATAAGGACGGGGTTCCTTAGGCGTGCTACGTAGAGACAAGAATCGACGCTCGAAAGGGGAATTCCGGGACACGTTATACACGCCAACTAAGTCAGACAAGTTGAAAATAAGATTGAATCTCTCTCGGAGCATGAATACCCCATTTATGATCTGAAAGGCGTTGATGGTAAGAAAGCGTGGGTTAATCTGGTATTCATGTAAGAATTGGCGGAAGAGTAAGTTCGCCGGGAACCGAAGCCCTCCTTCCGTGATGGCAATAAGAGGGATGGTGATATGATCAGCGATAAAGGTAATGTCTTCCTCTCGGACTAACCGGAGCTCAACGTCAGGTGGGATCTTATACTTCTGACAGAAGGCTCGATACCTCCCGGCCTTCCCACTAAAATATTCAAGATAAAGGTTCGGGCCTTTCACTGAAGGCTTAGCCTTTGGGGGTCGAGCCACTTGTAGTCGCGTCTCCGTATCAGGCTCGGTAACATGATTCTCGGCAGTAGGCTCATAGACGCTGCCAGAATATTCTGCCCCGGGTTGGCAAACCCCTATGATCTGCACATTGGGGACAGGGGTGGGGACGCCATCTCCACCTCTACCCACCCCAAGGTCGATGGACTCGGTGTGATCACTGCTAATTTCTCCTTGGTTCACCGAACCCTCACTACCGGACCTAACGAGGTGATGAACAGGAACAGGGTTGAGGACCGAACCCTTCATCCACTGGACCTATATCTGCGGACGCCATCCCAACGTCGGGACCAAAAACAACCTGTCCGAGACGATAGCTATAATAATTATAACTATGTACGGGGGACTCAGAACGGCTTGTCCTGTTTGAACTCCCCGAAGAAAGGATGATCGGCTCCAGGGCTGGAAAACCTGACAAAGGTGCACGGGTGAAATACGGTTAGCCACATAACTGATGGTGGTCTAAACGGATTGTTCGGATTACTAAGTGGCCTATTTGGTTCGGAAACTTACCGAGCCAAAACCCTATCATGTACCTATACAATTCAGGTATCTCAGAGGACCTAGATGGTGAAAGGACTAATGATGGCTCGAGCTTTTGGCTCGGACAAGGTCCGGATTTACTGTCTCGGATGAAAAACAGGATCTTACACGGAACCTATGCTTCAGAAGATCAAAAAGCGACCTAAAAGGGCCACAGGGGAAGTTTTAACGAAGAACACGATGAACAGTTGAACGTTTAAGTTCACTATTCATCGCGACTTCTGAGAATTTTTCTTGGATCACAAAAAAGCATATTTTTCTAAACAAGACTTAAGAAATCGTTTCAAAACAACAAAACTATGATGAAATCAAGGATCAAGGGGATGCATCAACAAATTTTTGGAAAGATCTGTACCTTTGCAGTACTTTGAAAGTAGTGGCGACGGCGAAGATGAACAGACGTGGCGTTCTCCACCAGTCAAGGGCTGAAAGAGCGGCGGAGCACGGCGGACAACGACGGCGTGGAGGCTGAGAATCTCAATCTCGATTTCATTCGCCGGAGAAAATGAAATCACAAAAACTTCGAGTGTAAGGAGAGAAAACGAAAGTAGTAAACGTTTCTCTCTCTAGGTCTTCTACTTTTATAGGGGAGACACAGGTTTAAATGATAGCGCGGGAAACGAGATTCCAACTGACGGCGCAGATGGCGTATTGACACGTGGCATTGATAGGATGGGCATCTTTATTGTCTGACAGCCCAACCGGATACGCCTCTTCGGCTACAAAACCATGATCCGTGTGGCGCTTCCACTCTCAATTAGCATGCGCCACGTGGTGCAATTTGAAACGACCCACGGAGCAATCAAGGTTGGGGGCTCGGTTGAAAGGAACACAACGGATTGAGCCCTTTCGTCTCGGATTCCAATTTCATTTTTCTCGGATTAACTAAGTGGCCCAAACAGGAACGGCCAACTCCTTTCTCGAAATCAAATGACTCGGAAGAAGTTGAGGGGCTATTGTAGCGGGCCGAAAAATAACATTCAAAGGAGGGCTTGGATTACGGGTCCAGGAGGACCAAGGCCCAGGTACTGTACCAGAACCCATCATGCGAAGACATATACGATGGGTCGTCCGAGAAACTCCAATCCAAGATATGTCGGTGTCACGACCGGCGTTAACTACGAACCGGACGAGCCATCCGAGACAGGTCATATCCGAGATGGTTCGGAAGGATGATCCGAGATATCGGTGACGTCCTCTGTGACGTCACCCGAGGCGGTTAACGCTCGTAACAAACTTGGGAAAGCACATGTGCATGTGACAGCTGTCCCTACATCAGCATGACGGTACCCGAAGCGGTTACACTACGTGCCTAATTCTGATTGGAGGACGCGTGCATGCGATGATTACAGATCTGGCTCGTGACGATCGGTTACGTCATCCGAGCCAGAATGACCGAATCACCCCTATACTTGGGGAGCCTATAAATACGAAGCATGAAAGCCCTAGTCAGGGGACACAACATTTTTCTCTCTCTACAACTACTCTCTCAATACACTTTTCTTCTCCGATCACTTACTAGATCGTCGGAGTGCCTTCCCTGGCCACATTCCGGCCAGGTTGGGTACTAACGGCTTGCGTTACGTGTGCAGGAGCTCGAGAAGGACCAATCACTACCCACTCGCTGGTCACTCGAGTCAGGAATCTCTCAAGAGGGTTCACTGGATTTTTGAGGACACCACACCTTGACTTCCTATTCCAGGGGAGGAAAACAGAAAGGTAACGACAGGAAAGCATATTGAAATGGAGAAGTATATGATTTTCTTCTTTTTTGGGGGTTCAAGAAATGAGGCGAAAAAAACATGGCTGGTGTCACAACAAAAAAGCATATTGAACATTAATTGTATTTATAAATTGTAAACTATTAAGTATCAAAAGTGAATATCACAGGTGTATGGGCTTCGACCATGAGTTTTAGTCGTTGTGCCATACTCTTACCTTCTTTGGATCTTAGTTTTGTGCCAAATAATTTTCCAATGCCCGGTTTGAAAGTTGGCCCGAACAAATCCACAACAAAGCGGAGGAAAGAAATGAGATTCTAGAACCAATTTGTCAGCATAGTCTCCGCAAAGTTCATTTGTTTTTGTGAAAACATGAAAATGAAGGGAAATACATCCTATTCTAGAAACCATAGATTTGCATATTCATCTTATGTACAAGTATATGCGACATACACGTAACAATCATTTGAGAATAGAGCATGCGGCTCTACGGCTCATGCGACTCTACGGCTCTACTTAGGTAATGTTAAATATAGACATGCATTTTAACGTATTCACAATTCAGGGGTAAGTGTAGAATGCATGTGTTTTGTAATTGAATTTGTGGAAAGGAAATTGAAGTAGAAGCAACTTATAGAACCGATTTTGTGTAAGATTTTCGTATGTATTGGATGGAAAAGGCTACAATATACACCCCTACAAAAGTTATGATTTTTTTATAAAAGTTATGATTTTTTTATAAAAGTTACGATTTTTTATTATAAAAGTTACAAGACACACCAAAATGTTATGAATCATATTGCTGAAAAGTTACGAAAAACTAAAAAATGTTACGATTGCCAATGAAGTGACACAATCTGGACCATACAATAGGTGCATATGCTACACACCTTTAATGGCTATGTACTATAGCCATTTCCATATTGGATATAGAAGCATGAGTACTTTGAAGGAACATCTATTTCTTGAAAGAAATTTGACATCTGTACAACATATTACCTCCAAAAAACCAAAATTCAGAAATGAATATGTAACATTGTAATGCAACATCCATGAAGGACCAACAGAACTTCTTACTTAAGACCTATTTCCAAGTCTTTTTGCCATTATCTGAGCGATCAGTTTCATAAGCTTTATAACCCTGGCTTCAAGATCCGGTCCTGATTTTTCCTCTCTAGGATAGGTACTTCATTGCCCTTGTTTGCTTACCCTTTCATTTTCTTGGAAGAATCATTTAGGGGAAGTAGGAAGGAAGGAGTGGCAGGGGGACTCTTTGATTCCCATATTACTAACAGTTCTGGGAGGAAAGCCGGGAGGAATGGAAGGAAACATATTTGCCCTTGTCCCTACGCATTTGGGAGGAAATCCGGGAGGATAATTGGCATTTTCCTCTTTTACAACACTCCTAGCTTTGTCTGATTTTTTCCACCACTCGAAGTATTGAGTGGTAACACATGAATGAGAGCATCGTGAAGGAATATACAATTTGGCATCTAAGATAGGCCTAGTGTAATTTTCCCAGGCAATTTCAGGATTTCCGTTGGAACGAAAAACAACCTTCCTTGGAACATCTTGATCCATTCCAAATTGCATTGCAACGCGATGTGGGAAGTATTGCTCCATACAATCAAGTCCAACCAGTTCAGAAACCCTCACACACCTGGCAAATGATTCCACTGCTTCTACCAAACGGGGACTAACCAATACCCAATTTTCATTTTCACCATACAGCTTACGAATCAAAGGATTAGTCCCTGCCATGATATAAGGGCGCCACAGGAAACATTTTCCACTCGTTGCCACAGCAAACTCTATATTTTTTAAGTTTATTTTGTTCACCTTGTGCCAACGAGCCAACCTCGGCTCAGTATATTCCCAGCGATTTGGACTCGGTCCCAATGCCGGGAATCTCTCCCAAATCCAAACCTGAATTAGTTGGAAAGGTGCCCAAATAGTTAATGAAGAAACATCATTTTGTTCTTCCTCTCTTAGCATGGTCAAGTTTCTATAAATGCTAGCCAGTACAGCCGGTGCAAGCGCGATTTTCGTACCTTTGGCTAGAAGTATAGCAATGGGAAGTACCCTCTTTCCAATGGTATCATATCCAGCAGCTGAAGGAAAGACGAACCTTGACAACCAGAGGGAGAGAAAAGCCTCGTGCTCGATTTTACTGCCACTTTTCATGAATTTGTTCATCCATGCACCTTGATTGGCCCTTTTAGCCCTTGTCCTTACAAGTTGTAATCGTGCTTGAAGCAATTCTTCTCTAATTTCCTCCGATGCTCCGCCTGTTTATTAAGATAGTAAAAATTTGTAAGAAGGTGTGACAAAATGAGATAGCAATGTATTGAATTGTAAATTCTGCACAAAAGGATATGGCTCATATACATAGTACAAGCCATGATACGATAAATGAAAATACAATCACAATTGTAACGATCACAATAATGTAAAAATATCATATCATAATTATAATGTTTGATTGGATCCTCTAGAATAATAACAGACTATTAGCGAATGCTCGTGCTTAAATGCACATCTAGTATGGACTGAATTAATTAAATTACATGCTCTACTCGACAAATGTATAAGGCCTTTTTCTGCTCTACCGTAACATAAGGTCAATAATAATATTGAGATGTTTTTCTTATTTGATGACAAAATGCGACAATTAAATAGGGAAACATCGCCTAAAAAATGAAGAGAAGGGATAGAGTTATTAATAAGAGAATATTGACTCAAACTTTTAAAAAAGAATATAGTAGTACATAACTATTGGTGGACCCAAAAATTTAATTTCGTGGGGCTCATAGTGGGTATAGTGGTGAAAAACATTCTCAGAAGGAAAGGATACTTATGCGGTAACTTTTTTGTGAACATTTGAATTGATTTTTTCAAGAGAATGTACACTAAAAATGCTATAGCTTAAAATTTCTTTAATACCTATACAAAAATCGACTTCAATGCTAGTAAGTCCTTACTCCTTCCCATATGGCAACTGGACCACAATCTAGTGGGACCTACCACATTTAGTTAATTTATACTCCCTCCGTCCCTTTTTTTAGTGTAGACATTTTTATTTTGGGTTGTCTCTTAATAAATGTGTGTTTTGAAAAGTTAGTAGATAAAACTTGTAAAATTATCATGTTACCCTTTTGAAAAGTTAGTGGGTAAATAGTTAATGGGTAAAAGTGGAGGATAATTTTGGAAAATGAAGGTAAAAGTTTATTTGAATAGTGGAGGACCTGGAGGTAAAAGTTGATGTGAAAAGTGTAATGATGATATTTCTTTAATAAGTTAGATTTACGAAGCAACACATTTAAAAAGTACGAAGCAACACATTTAAAAAGGGCCGGAGGGAGTAAATGATTAAATTTTGTCAAACCCGCAAAATTGGTATGCCTCTTTTCCTCATTAAACAAGGCAATATATGAGGGAACCACATAAACAAATTTAAAACTTAGAATTAAATGAGTATGACAAAACTCGAACCTACTACAGTTAGCAAATAATCAAGCTTTCTAGAGTATGAAATCTAGGATAACAAAATCGGATCCCCAGGAAATAGAATTTGATAGTCACCATAAAGAAATCAATGGAACCAATCAATATTGATACTGAAGGAGTAAAATAAACTAAACAATGAATCCGAACTTGTGAGATCCAATTTATAATAGATGTAAAATAAAGACTTATATAAAAGTATTAGAGGCGATCGACATTGGTAATAGAGAAATTAGAACTCTTATAATATATTTGACATGTTAATGAGTAATAAAAGGGTGATAACAAATGATGAAGGCCATGGCAGTTCAAAAAAAAAAATTGATAAAGGCCATGGACGTTCATTGAGAAAATCAACCTTATTGATCAACAAAAATAGTTGTAATTTGTATGACATAATTGTTTATGCAATATTTTAATTGAAATTACTTTTTAAGATAATATGTGGTGGCAGGCCGGTATCGAGCAAGTGCATATCACATGCCCCGCGCTTATTGTTCATAAATGGTTGGTCGTTGTCCGATAAGTTCACTTATGATAAGCAAGAACAACTATCATTCTAAAGATGTCGTATAGTAAATATTCATGTAAGAGATCTAGTGTAATTCTACAAACATATTTCACAAGGTAACATTTTAAAAGGACAGACCTATTCTACAAAATTGCCTATGTGGACCCTACAGTTGTGTTCAAACTTTGATGGTCTATTTCTCGCAAGACGAATATGATTTGTATAGGTACTAAATCATACCTGATAAACTTAATTGCCGTACATTTAATTTACATTTTGAAATATACAAAACAAATGATTCTAATATACATTTTTTTTTTCTGGTACGTGATTTTGGCATTCCCCAAATTAATTTTGGCACTAATTCGAGGAGTGTCAAAATCAATCATGTACGGACTCAAAGTGGGAAAATCCATTTCATTCTTCCCACGAAAAACCAATCATTTAAAAAAAATAAAAAAATCTTACCACTTGGAAGAGGACTCAGAACAGAGTCACCCATAATAGAGTAACCTCCCAATGTCATCATATCTTCAAGAGTGACTGTCACTTCACCAAAATCAAACACGAATGATTTGGTCTCCGGAAACCATTTCTGCGCAACTTTAATCACCAATTCATTGTCTTTCCTAATTGAGTAAACCGAACCCATGATTGCTTCATAGATTCCAGCTTTCTCCCACATGGATTTGTGCAGAGAACACATATGATCGACCCAATTTTTCCAATTCTTTTGTGGGTCTCGCCAGCCTTTGAAAGATATATTTAGTGGGTTTTTATGGGTTTGAGTTACGGAAGTGGTCGAGGAGAGAGAAAGTGGAGAGGGAGTGTGGAGTGGATTGGCTGTGGAGGAGAGGGAAGGGTTCAAGAAATGGGCCATTCTAAGGGTTGGTTGTCCATCCCCTGTGGGTGAAACCATGAGCTCTTTTCTCTCTTCCATGATTCTGGTCTCTTGTTGTCCTTCCATTGGTGGAGGAGAAAAACAATGAGCTCAGAGAGAGAGAGAGAGAGAGAGAGAGAGAGAGAGAGAGATTTGATTTGCTACAGAAGCTATAATTTATAGAGAGACCAGAGAAAATGAAGTCAGATTTGTAGGATGTTTGCTAGCATTTTCTAGGATGCTCATGGACGTTGGATTGAAAATTAGTTCGATCATAGCTGTTAAATCAAAATTCTATTGAAAAAATGAGGTAGATTTATACTAACCAATGTCATTTTCTATGTTTTTGCGCAAAAATCATCGTTTTGACTTACTATTAAAACTAACATTATCAATCGTTTACTGCTATCAAATTAACCTATCATATTATTATATATGGTAAGTTATTTTTGTGTGACCTAAGTAGCTATCTCAAAGTGTTGCAATGACGATTTTCTGTCTTAATCCTATTGACGACATACCTTACTATACACTGTAATAAGCTTACTATTCACTAATATTACCACCAATTAAGTGATGTCACAATTTCTAAATCCTCCACTCCGCCATTAGTAATGTTTTTTATAGTTGGGACTTGGGATTAATAGTGAACGGTTTTTGAGACTGGCACGACTCGTCATGGAACTTCTCAAGTCCTAACAAATAACATACTACGTTTGTCTGATACATTTTACAGATACTTATTATCCTATGTATCACCTTTTTATTTTATTTTATTGAGCTTTACATAAGAGATCTAGTGTCACTTTATGAACATACAAACGCTTACATAAATTATACGAGGGTACTATGGCAAATCTGTAAAATTGTCTTCGCGGGCCCTATAGTGGTCTACAGCACCATAACAATTTCATATTCTCAAACATATCTTCATACATTAAAAAGAAGAAGTCAAAATCAATTGTTTTTTATATGAGAACAAACTAATTGTCCATCTCTCATCATTGAAACACTAAGATGAAATAATCTAAATCTAAGATGAAAGAAGTCGCAAACCTTTAATTTGGTAAATCACTGAAACAATTAAAAACAGAATGGTTTTGTCTTTGATTTCATCGCCTTCTTCGTCGTCTCCGTCGTTGTTGTTATCTGATGAAATCATGATATGGCTATAGGCAAAACCCTATTAAGGAAGCGGTTTTGCTTAATGTAACAATGTCCGCATAAGTTTTGTGAGCGGGTATATATAGAGCGACAACTACCTCCTTTCGTTGTACACATATAGTATAACGTACTTAGTTTATTTGCTTAAAAATATTGATGAATGATATTTGCTATCAATTATGAATTATCACATATCTAGCTTATTTGACCACAATATTGGAGTATAAAATTATTTCAAGCTCCAATTGATAGCCTTTTTTTGCTTATTTGAAAATGTAAAAGTACATTTTATGGAAAAGCGCTTAATTCGAGGATGTAAAAAATCAACTCATTTGGATATCGGCAAAAGCTTGATCGGTTCATTCAACTTTATCGTGTAAAATCTGACATGAATCAACTAAATGAACTGATCAAGACCTTATCGATATTCAAATGAGTTGATTTTTTTACAGGTAATCTTAAAAACATATAATAAATAAATTGAACAGCTCCAATCATTCGCGTGGGGTTCAAAAAAAAAAATTGTGTCAAATGTTGTGTTATTTGTTGTGTTAACGGAAGTGCTCTCTCTATATATATGTATGTATGCACGTGACGCTCTTTTAATAGATAAGGGTATCCACAGTGGGATCTTAAAATGACTCCTAGGTGAGGCTGCAAGCCATTTGATCAATTATGATTTTTAATGGACTTCCAATACAAGCTCCTAAGCATGGCTCCTAAACCATTAGCTAGGTAGCTTTGTAGCTAGCTCCAAGTAGGGCCCAAGCCCTTTTAATTTTTTTTAGTATGAAATTTTCAAAAGATAAATGATTTTACTTGAAAATAGAGAATGCTCTTGTTAGCTCATTGAGTGCACATATACTCTCTAAATTTAGCAAGCTCTAGGGGTGAGAAATGGACCCCAATTAGACTTATGTGTACACCTTAGGAGTCAACTTAGAAACTACTTTTAGGGAGCCTATTGCGGATGCCCCAAGCTCCTCTATATATTCCACCATGCATTGAAGTGATAGTGACGTGTATATTTAATTTATGTATCGTTGCACTTTAAATATGCTTTGTAAACATGATGCAAAACAAGTAGTGGCCCAATTCTATGATCAGGTGGACCGGTCGAAACCCCGGAGGCCTAAACAGCTTTTAATTGAAAATTGCCAAATTCGGCAATTTATTGATGAGCCCGGAATAGGCCCAAACTTGGTGGGTTGAAGCAGAATCGCGCTGCGGTCAATAGTCGCCACCCTAAAGTCGTGACTGATGGTGGATTTCGGCCAAATTCATTCGTTTAGGCTTTCAATTTAGTAATTTTGCTATTTTAGGTAATAATTAGATTACGAATTACTCTTAGCGTGTAATTCCGTTTACGTTGTTTCCAATTGGGAATTTTTTATTTTTCTTTCTAGATTTCAATTTTGGGAGTTTCCCCAATTTCTGGGATATTTTATTTTTTAGTAGTTTTTTTGCTAGGATTTGCTAGGTTTCCCTATAAAATGGCATGTAATCTCTATTATTCAACACCTTTTATTCAATAACAATTTCTGAGTTAAATCTCTTTCTTCTTGTGGATTCAAGAACTCTCGAGGATTCGAGACCTATCATCGTTTGGAATAGTACGCTAACTATTCTTCCGTGAATTCTGCTGCGTCAAAATGTGTTATGGATTTCAGTTGCATTGAGTCTTGCATAAATTAACCATGAAGGAAATAAATCTAGAAAGAATAATTGTTTCCCTTAATCTCTTACATAAATGAGGAAATGGGAAAATGAAATACTAACTACTAAAGTACCAAAAATATGTATGGATTCACCTTCAAAATGAAATCTCTTCCATATTCGTGCAATTTGAATAATAGTCAATCACATTAACTCCTTTTAACTAAATCCAACGTAGGAAAAATGAAATTCTACTGAAGTACCAAAAATATGTATGGATTCACCTTCAAAATAAAATCTCTTCCATATTCTTGCAATTTGAATGATAGTCAATCACATTAACTCCTTTTAACTAAATCCAACGTAGGAAAAATGAAATACTACTAAAGTACCAAATATATGTATGGATTCACGTTCAAAATGAAATCTCTTCCATATTCTTGCAATTTGAATGATAGTCAATCACATTAACTCCTTTGAACTAAATCCTCGTTGGATTTTCAAATAAAGAGAAAAGTTTAAAGGTAATGTGTGTAATAACTATTTTACCTATTTTTTTTAGATTTTATTTTAATTGTCCTATGGTAGAAACAATATATAAATGGAAGAATTACTACGTTTCTTTTTTTTTTCCTTCATTCTTTAAATTCCGAAACACCTTAAATTTCAAATTCACCCATTTATAGGAATTGCTTTGGGAAAAAGACATAAAATAATTACTTTATTCCTCAATTCATTATTTTCACTCGTTACACCTGAAGAAAAAATATCACTTTTCGTATTTTTTTCCCTTTATATACATTTCTCCATAATTGAAAATCTCTTCCTTATTCATGCAATATGACTAACAATTGACGACATTATATAATTACCTTTAATCACAACTTGACTAAATCCTTGTTTGATTTTTCTAATAAAAGTGTGAAGATTTATAAGGTAACTAAAACTTTCAAATGAAATTAAAGAGGAAATGGAAGACAGAAGCAACCAGGTAAGGAGTATAATGAATTCTTTACCTATATTTCTTAGATTTGTTTTTAATTCTCCAAAGTTTAAATGATAGATGAAGGAAAAAATTACTACGTTTCTAGTTTCCACTAATATATCGTATTTCACTTGCATTTTCCATAATTGTCCACAAATAACAGTTGCTATTGCTAACTTGGGGGTGTTCACAAACTGATTGACAATATATAAGTCAGTAGAACTGACTTAAGTTAACTTTTTTTGGATTGGTATTGTGAGAAAATAACATGTCTCGTAAAGCGCAATAAGTCAATTTTTGTGGATTATGCTCTTAAAGTCATATATAGACCGCTACTATATATTATTTATCTTACTTTTTAAATTATTTTCACTCTAATCAAATGGACCTTTAAGGGTGGGACAGACTTCATATATAAGTCTACCCAATTTTTTATTTTTTTTCATTGAACATGTTAGCTAAGAGTAGAAGTTTATGTTAGCTAAGGCCTAAGGGCATCCACAATGGGCTCCCTAAAAATGGCTCCTAAGTTGACTCCTAAGGTGTACACATAAGCCTAATTGGGGTCCATTTGACACTCCTAGAGTTTGCTAAATATAGAGAGCATACGTGCACCCAATGGACTAGCAAGAAAATTTTCTATTTTGTGAAGAAAGTAATCAAAAAAGTGTGGGTCCCATAAAAAAAAGGATTTAAAGGGCTTGGGTCTTACTTGGAGTTAGCTACAAGGCTAGTTAGATTTAGCTAATGGGTTAGGAGCCATGCTTAGGAGCCACCATTGGGAGTTTGTATTGGGAGCCCATTGAAGACCATTATTAATCAAATGGCTTGCTAAATTTTAGGAGCCTCACCTAGGAGTCATTTTAAGAGTCCACTGTGGATGCCCTAAGAGTAGAAATCAACACTTTTTTTTTTCATTGAACATGTTGTTACTTCTATATAGAACGGGAACACCGCTTGTTCCTTAACTAAATCCTTGCTGCATTTCTAACAAAAGTGTGAAGTATATATCTATTGGATTATAACTAAGAGTAGAAGCATATTAAGTTGGAATTCTAATTTCGTTATTGAAGATTTGGTATGTTTCCTCGGCTGCCAAACTTCTGTTACGTATTGATTTCATTTCATTCTTAAAGATTGGCTTGTTGCCTTCGGCCATCGATCTTCTCCAACAAGGGCGGAAGCAGACTTGGGCTGTACCGGGGTGAAGTTCAAAATATGTATAAAAAATAATTATATGTAAAATTTTAGCCCACCTCAAATTTTTTAAGCCCAACCCACTCTAACACTTGGAGCCCAATAAATTTTCGGCCAAAATTTTCGGCCAAAAAAAAAAAAAAAAGAGGGAGTAAAAAATACAACTCTCTCTCTCTCTCTCTCTCTCTCTCTCTCTCTCTCTCTCTCTCTGCGCGTTGGAGCCCTAATAACAACCCGCCCCTTCGGATGGAGAGATTTCTTGAAAAAAAAAAAAAAAGGGGGTATGGTTTCTAGCCAAATCACTCATTTGGATTGAGTATTTTGGAGAGAATTGGAGAGGAAATTACAAAAATGAAGTGTTTTGATTGGTCATTTCCCTTTCTCACCGAAACTCACAAAAAATGGTGAGATTTGGTGGGAAATGGCACCCTTTTCTAATCTCTCCCTCCCTCACCATCCAAAGGATCTTAGGGGAATAACGAGAAGGAAAGAGAAGTAGTTCCGTGCAGAAGTGAGCACCATTGGGATGATCCAACCATTAATCTTGTTCACCTTAGAGGGTTGTATTGTTTGAAACACAAGATTCAATCCTTCTTCCTTTTTCCTCCTAAATGGGATTCCTTTTTTTTTTTTTTTGAGCAAACAAAACATATTAGATATATCATTAATATCAAATTAAGTGCAGCACAACAAACATCCATAAAGCCCAACAACAACTAACAAAAATAAAGAAAAGGCATAACCCTGGCAAACAAACAAACCAAGACCAAACAAATCCCCTGACTCGAACCCGAAACATTCCTAGATCTAACCTCCAACGTCTTCAACAATACCCTCAATGACACGCATATTCAGAAGAAAAAAAACCTGCAAGACAAGGTTAGGATTAGCCTTAGCACCACCATCATTAACTTTGACACTGTCCATGATCTTCGGCCTCCGTTTGCCAGGATACCTGCCCAAATCCTGACCCCACCTCTCCAACCGATCACGCCTAAAAACCAATATCCTCTTAGACCGCAGATTCAAAGGGCCAATAGCAGTCTCTTGAAAACCATCTCCAACCATGTCAGACGAAGAGCCCTTAGAACAAGACAGAGACGGTACATGCATTGGAGAAAAGGTCACACAACTGAGCTGGGAAGAAGAATCCACTTCCATCTTAGTGGAATTAAGAGGTACGGATTCTTCCTCCATCGGAACATCATTCGTCGGCTCACTATGACCAACTTCCTGCGAGATCTCCTGGACATTAACTTCAACAACCGATTGACTTGGCGAATGGAAGAACTAAAACTTCTTGCTCTTGCCCAATTCCCTAAGAAATTGCCGACCCACAATAACCTTCTTTTGCCGTTGTCGATACACTGTCGGACTAGGACGCTCCTGTAAACACCCCAATTTGGACCCTCCAAATATCCTTAAATTGTGGCAAGTACGCTCCCCAATGATTACATGGACCAAAACATGCCTCGAAAAACTTCGAATAATGCTCTTTGTGCTCAAAACCCAAATCAAAACCTCTTCAAAACAAACCCAAGCCTATACCATCTTCTAATACATTCAAAACCCTCCTTTTTGATATATAATATGTCCCAATCCATTTTAAAAAGAGGGAGATACGCACGTTTTAGTAAAAATGACTTATTTTCCCAACCTTCTGAGAATAAAATGGTCATAGATTTTAATGTACAAATAATTTTGGGTCCAAACTAATTGTATTAGAAAGTAGACTCAACGGGCTTTCTAACACTTCAAACCATGCTCAAAACGGAGTTTGGTAGCACCCGGGGCAGCCCTGCGAAGTTTTTTTTGCTGTGTAGAAGAACCTAGGCGCCCAAGTTCTCCTAACATCCACCAGATTCTTCAAGCATCTTGCAGATGAATGTTATGATGTTTATTCAGGTTCTAACCATCAGAGACAATTCCCTGCACCCCAAGACGCTCTTTTTTTCATTTTTCACTACCCTACCCCTATATAACACCCCCCCCCCCCCCCCCTCCATTTCTAAGCCTAGCCATCCATACCCTTCATTCTCTCTCCCTCATCAGCCATACAGCCACACCCACCCTCTAGCAAACTGATTTTCAATTTCTATACACCTCCTCAAGTTACAAAAAATTCAAAAATCTTTAAGTTACTTCAAAAATCCTTCACAAATTTATGCCACCACTTCTACGCATGCTTCTTCACACTCAAAAATCTCCGCCATAATATACTGAAATTTTCAGTCCTTACACTCCCTCAAATCAAGTCCAAAAATCCTCAAAAATCTCAAAAATACCTCAAATATCCTTGCTCCAAGTCTTAGCCTATTCATTTTAAAAGGTCAATTCTAGTCTCAAATTACAGTCTACGCTGCTGTTTTCATACTTCAATCAAGCAAAGAGCATTGTTCAAGCCCTTTTCAAAGGTAAAAATTGTCTAGACCATCAACTTGGTCCTCTGAGGGATCCCCATAACTACATCCCAGTAGTCCATACTGGTGATGTAACAAAACGGGGAACAAAGTCTTCACCTAATAAAAAAATTCTCTAAACTGAAGGGAACCTGGGCGCCCAAGTTCAACTCTGACCATTTTTTATCAAAACCATATTTTATACAATTTTTTTGTTCAGGTCCTATTTCCCTCTTTCATTCACATTGTTACTGTCCAATCTTGTTCTAGTTCATTTTCTTAAAATTTCATATTTTTGCCCATGATAACAGTTGTTTTTTTCCAAATAAGAATTCCCAAGTCAAAGGATTGTTACTGTCCACTCAAAGGATTTTTAGATAAATATTTTCAAAAGTCTAACCAAAATAACATTTTAATGAATTAACAGAACCTAGGCGCCCAGGTTCAATTGGGGTGCCCAAGTTCTATTCTGACAAGGACAGTATTTGGTCAGTTTCACATGCTGCTCATTCATTCATGATATCTCCATGCATTGTTTAATCTTGCATATTTAAATTTCTTACATGCTATTTTCTCATATACGTGAACAAAGTTCCATAATAAAGTATTTTTGCAAAAATCCCACGAACATTAAAGTAGAGACCAATCTTGTGTCGGGTGAGGAGGATGCCGTAAAACTCTTCCCCTCTTGTAACCTAGCTCTGAAATTAAAAAATTAAAAATTAAAATGATCAGTCGCAAAACATTTTCCAAAATGACGGTGTATAAGTCACATTTTTATCAAAAATGGTTACTCGGGTGATCATCCGCAAACCGAGGTGGCGATTCCAAAAATAAATCAAAATTGGGAAAGTTGAGAGCCCATGGCAGTGTCCACATCACCCTTTTAACAAAATGTTCCATAGCCTTGCCGACTACGCCAAGTTCATATGTTGACCAAAAGGGCTAACACCACCAGTCAGGGCATCATAGGGAAAAGGGCCCACCTCATACTGACCTTTCTCCATTATAGACCCACCATCCTCTCTTTGGAAACCAGAAAGCGAAGATTCACCGACCTGTAAAGTGCAAATATGTGGACCAATTTAAAAAATCTCATGCAACTGAGTCTGGGCATCCTCTTGTGCTTTAGCAAATCGCTAATCAGAAAGCCAGTCCAAATCAAAAGCATCAAAATCACCTAAGGCCATATCCATGGCTAAACACCGCCGATTGCCCCTAAGAGAATCCACAGCTTTGGAACCAACACTACTCTTACCCTTAGTCTCCTTGGAGAGGCAACGCGTCTCCTTCAGAAACCCCTTAGACAGTCGAAACCCCTTCGCCATCGCAAAAACACAAAACAGACCACACCCAGAGTACAGACCGCACAAGAACAAACAGACTTGGTATCCAAAAGAAGAAACAAAGAAGGCAGTGGATCAACAAAACACTAGGTAAAGAGGCTAAACAAGTCACCAACTAAATTATCCTACCCAGAAACCTAATCGCCAAACCGTAAGCTAACCCGAAAAACTATCCGGAAAACACAAAAAGATAGGCAAAACGACCACGAGAGCACCTCCAAGAATCAGATCCTCTATATAGATGGGCAAAAACAGGCATACGGACCTGTGATTGAAGCCATGTCCCTCATCTTTCAGCTCTGCAATTGAAGCCCTTTTCCTCGTCTTCTGGTGCGTAGAGACTGCTTGAGACAAAACCCAACTCAAATCTGTGTTCCTCTGTCCAAGATGATCCCAGAGGACCTTTCTGATAGCCGGCAGTCCACCGGTAATGCCACACGCACGGCTGCAAGTTAATACGTGTCAATCGATGAAGGTTCTGGACTGCTTAAACGAAAGGTTCTGGACTAATGCTCGAAGGTTAGATAACTTGGTACTCGAAGCGGGAGTTAAATGGATTCCTTAAACGACTCTGTGTTGTGTTATTTTTCAATAGCGTACATTTTTTGTACTTTTCTTTTGTGATATATTTGTACATTTACGTATTTACATAAATCATCATTCTCATACATATCGAAATTTCATACCACAATGAATTGGAAGCCAACAAAAAAAAAAAAAAAATGAATTCTATATTACTTTTACAAATTGTCCCGGAAAGTTCTCAAACCAGCCCTTTCATGCAGAGATAAATCCAGTTTTCCCTCTCTGCATAGTAGCTGCTAGAAGCGCAATAATAGAGAAAGCAGAAAGAACAAAGAGACGCGCAATTGATTGATTTCTGGCTTCTGCACTTCAATGTGGAATAAGTAAACTAATGAACAAAATGAGAAATTGAGAATAATAAGGATTTGGGCCCAATCATACCCACCACAAAGGTAAATAAACAACCCCATAGATATCAGAACTTAAAACACATCCATGCTTTGGTCTGTAATCCATTTCCACAGAGAGTTGTAATGTAAACTACTCCTAAAAGGCTACTCCGAAGCCACGTGAAATCACTTTAATGTACAAGTGGTGTTTCAAAGACTCACAATAAGGAGTTCATCTTAGTAATAAGACAGCTGAGATACGGAGCAAGCATCAATGCATCACACAAAAGTAACCTAAGAAATGGTAGGCAGTACCTTGACTTCCTATTGCGGAGGGGGTGTTGATACATACCAAGAATTTTGTACCCAAAATTGACCCAAACACACACACAAGTGTGTGGGCTCCACACACACTACATGTGTAGTGTGTGTGGAGCCCACACACTTGTGTGTGTGTTTGGGTCAATTTTGGGTACCCAATTCTTGGTACTTAGCATTACTCATTGCGGAGGAGGAAAACGGAAAAGGAAACGACAGGAAAGCATATTGAAGTCCGTAATTTTCTTTCTTTTTTCTGGGGTTCAAGAAATGAGGGGAAAAAAACATGGGTGGTGTCACAAGAAATGTAGGAACGTTAATTGTATTTATAAATTGTAAACTATATGGGTGCTTTGGCAAAAAAGCCAAAGATTGGTTTTTTGGGTTTTTCGTTGTCTTTATTCAAAACAATTTATATTTGTTCGTTTTGCGTCAAATTTTCGTGATTTATTGATTTGTCTCGACGAGACAAATCCAAAAAGTATAAAATTATGGTCGAAACTATTTTTTTTTTTTAATAAAGCCAAAACTAATCCAACAAACTGGTTTATTTAGATTATTTTTCTCGATGCGTGAATAATGATTTTGCACATCCATTTTGAAACGGAGGGAGGTTAAAATGAGAATAATTTGAACTAAAGGGAGATGCATTTACAAGATGTACATGCTTGTGGTTCAATCTTTTTGTCTGCTTGCATTATCGGCCTATTCTCGATTCCCACTCACTCTTTGGCATGACCATAGAAGCTCCCGACTAGCTGTGGAATGTCTGGTTCGAGCCATAGCTACTGTCCATGAGAACGGACCTTCACCACAGCACCACCTAAGTACTAGATGATCTATGCCGGACTCCACAGTCCCGCTTTAGGCGAGACTCGAACCTGAACGGTTCATTTGGGAGTGTGAAGACCCTGCTGTAGCTTATTTTCTACGGCATGACTGACTTGAGATGAGATAGATGGTTAATTTACCGAAACACGAGGATGATCATATACTAAGGAATCCAATTATAGACATACATCCTCGATGAAAAGTCAGGAATACCAGATACAAGAGGCAGCCAGATCAAGGATTTGGCATGCGAAAAGAACGAATTCAATAGGCATGTCCTATACACATTACAAAAAGTTACAAGATCAAGGATTTGGCATGCGAAAAGAACGAATTCAATAGGCATGTCCTATACACATTACAAAAAGTTACAACAACAGAGAAGCAAGGTGCTTTGTTAAATAAAGTGACATACAACATGATAAATTATAGGCAGGGAAAAACTTAGTGCATGTTGTCAGATATCCCGCCAGTGACCACGCTCTCATCTACCGGTTTTGGGCCCCCACAGGATCTTGATACTGATTCAAAGAGCTTCTCAATCTCAGGCGCGCATCTTGTAAAAGACCGACTCCAGAAATTGTATCTAGGATTCTGCTTGACAACAAACGCAAAAGGAACTATGTCATATACCTATAATTTGAACACTGCAGACTGTGCAGACTATAAGGGCAATTAGGGATACAGCATATAAATATCTTACTATATTGTCTGCAAAATTGCAATATAGATAAATGGGTATCAACATTGACAAACTACAAACTAGAAAGATAACATTAATTTGACAAACATAGAGGGGGGGAAACAGAGCCCTGAAATACATAAAACACGATTCAATAGATCCATAGCAAGTTACTAGCATAGAAATCCCACCAGATAGCAGCTCAAACTTACTTGCCAAGTCAACAACCAACTACTACTATTTTGTTTAGTACTCAATTATTGCATAATAAACAACAAAAGTTATCCCTAACAGGTCCAACAATAAAACGGATAGTGAAAATAAATAAATAAATAAATGACGTGACCACAGGATTACCTTAATCAACTCAATGAAGGTAATCAAAAGGCCCCATGGATGAGGTCGGTTAACAATCAGTCTTTCCAACAAAACTCTCGTAATTTGCTCCTGAATGATTTCCTGCCCAGCATAAAACGAATTACATAAGGAACAGGTCAGTACCCGCATTCAATCGCAGAGTCTACAACATCAATGGTAAACCTTCTAGAGGCAGCCCATCAGGTTACTCTCGAATCATACATATAAAAAAGCATACTCTTAAAGACTTGGTCACGAATGTCTCCTACCAAATAAGTTCTCTTGACTTTTACAATGTACAGAGGATGGAAAACAGCTGGCATCATTACTCTTAAAAACTTCCAAGACATGAATGATGAAACCAATTTTATTTTTTTTTCAAATGGCAGGAGAATAAAAAGGTGAATTACATCAGTCACACAGCAATCCAACTAACAGCCCCATTAAGGGGAGAAATAACACAAGTAACAAGGAGAATAACACCCAAACGCAGGTGGTGAGACTCGAAGTCCTGACCTCCTAGTGATAGAATTGGAGTATAATTAAACTCAACCCTGATCTGACCAAGGTTGTCAACTTTTTAAGATGATCAATACATTGTCATAATTCCTTGCGGCCGTATCTAGAACCAGATGCTTGAATATGCCAAAATCCTTTGAAAAATAACAGCCACCTATAAATACAGTCTACTGTAACAAGCAAACTCGAAATATAGCCCAAGTCATGCTCACCTGGTTTGATTCTGCAAATAGGTAAAGAAGGATGAAGGAGAAGTAATGTGTATGGTTGTTTGGATAACGTAGTTGGTTAGCAATCGCATTCAAAAAGAGATAACGTCCCTCAGTATCTAGATCCATAATCAATGTCTGGAAGATGTCCAAGGCAGCACCAACTAAGAACACAGCTAATGGATGGCTACTGGCCATTGACTGTGCGTGAGGAGGAGTTCTGGCCTGAAGCTGCTGTATAGCCTACAGTACATTGGCCAAAGATGAATGTTAAAGAAACACATGCAAGAGAGCGGACAGGGGCAGGGGGACAAAAATAACAGAATAACCCGCTAAGTTGTATTTTGAATCCACTAAATGTATTCTAAAAACAGTTTCCAGACCAGAAATTCTTGAAGAATAGTGTACTTAATAAACACTGAAATAATCACAAAATAAACAAGCGACAGATAGACTTGAAAGTACGACTGGTGCATAAAATAATACTCCCTCCGTTCCAAATAGAGTCCAGTCCGCAAAACGAGGACTTCAAATAAATTGTCAAGTTCAAACTTTTTTCACAGATTAGTAGATATTGATATCGATGAATTATTTCAATTTGAGAAAAAAAAAATTGAATTTTTTTTGACAATTTTTTTTTAAGTTTTCGTTTTTGTGGACCGGACTCTCTTTTTGGTACAGAGGGAGTGATCAGAATAAGAATAAGATGTCTCAAGTAGTAAAAAAAAAAAAAGGATGGGAATTTCGGAAACACAAGACAACGATAAATAGTTGACTAACCTAAGAAACAATAAAAATACACAATATCAACTATTCGTGACCACGAGAACAGGTTCTTAGAAATGTAGAAACCAATAGATGCCTCAAGCAAGGGGCCGCAGGATCAGCTACGCACATCTATTGTCCTCCGCAAAAACAGAAGAAAAAAAGGGCTACAAAAATAGGCTCACTCCCCTCTAGTATCAGAAGCAGCAGTCGTAATTATTCTGATATAGTATCTATTGGAGGAGTTACTCATCCCTCTAGGTGCATATTCTTTAATCACTATTAGCAGTACTGCGTAAAGCAAAACAAAAAAGCATGGACACACCTGCATTCCTACATAAAGCACAAGGGAGTTGATCAATGGTACATTATGCCGGGTACCAGCCCGAGCAGCATCGCTTGGTGAGAGCAGCAATTTCTGCTTCAACTCAGTTAAAAATGAAGACCCCTGTTGCCTCGTCTGCAGATAGTTTTTACAAGGAAAAGACCAAAGGCATGAGAGGAGACAAAGGGAACCAAAGTACATTAACTTCGTATGACAAAATGAAAAATACACAAGAACTCTGTTTTTGTTGGTTTTAATCGTGTATGGTGGTTTGTACTGGAGCAACCAGTAGGAGGGAAAAAAAAGAGGGAAAAAGTGCAAATATTAGCGTCTTAATCCAGATACCTTAAGATACTCATCTACATCACCCTTGATCTGTTTCGCTTTGAGAGCCACATCGACTTCAGAGAGAATGCGCGGAGATTGACTGATTTCTGCTAGCAGATCAATCTGAGCAAATTGAGGAGAAAAACAATTAATTATGGTATTAGTAAAAATAGTGAAATATTCAATTATTGGCATTGATATACCTTTAAATTTGGAGTCGAAGGGTCTGGTAGCCTCATATTGCGTGGAAATGCGCTGAGAATTATGTTTCGCATCTGTATGCAACTCGGAGGAATCACATCGCAGAAGCTGAAATGGTAATCGCAGAGGAACTCTGGGAAATCATGAAGTAGCACTAGCAACACCCTTAGAGTGCCTTTATACAGAAAATGAACCTGTTGGGTTATAAAACACAAGGATACAAAGTGAAATTAGATGCAGATAAAGACGGAGGCAAAAGAAAAGCTTCACACTTGGAAAAAGAGACAAACCGGCTCCCCGAGGTCAGCACTCCGCAAGAATGGCTCCAGGAACTGAAATAAGTCTACCAGCAAGCGCTGCATATAAGGCCACCCTTTCTGAGCATTTCCAGTAAGCAATTTTGGCATGAAACTCCTGTGACTCACCAGCTCAAGCCATGCGAAGCTGAAAGCATTTTTAATAAAGTTAGAAATGGGTAACAAGTAGGGAACTAGTACAAAGCACAGTCACAAATAAATTTCTCTGGAATCTACAATTATTTCACTGCAAAAATGGTTGTAAAACCAAATTATTTACACAAACCATCCCACTTTAACTGTTCATTGTTGGCAGGCGAGCCCTTTCATCGGGTCAACATTTATATTTTCGCGAGAGAAAATTTGAGATTGTTTCCACTACTCTAAAGATCGCAATTGTTACTTGTAGACAGAGATTAAAGATAATTTCCAAATGAAAAAAGTTCGGAAAAATTTGATGATTTTTTGACATGCCCGGAACAGTGAAAATGGGCTACTGAGGGGAGTACAATATTTTCAACTAGCAGCATTTAATAACTTTAAGGAACTGTAAACTGTTTACCTTTTCTTTCTCATGCAAGGGGCAAGCTTCTAAATCGCGAGTCAACAAGGTATAAAAATGTTAAGCATCAAAATGGGAAAATAGGGGTTCCAGAAATCCCACATTTTATATTTCATATTCGCATAGCAAGACAAAGGAGAAGGGAGCAATTTATCGCTGTCAACATCATGACAAAAAAAAAACGGTTATTGGGTATCGAGTCAACATACTATTACATTTGCAAACTTTGTTTCTTCTCCAAAATACGTTAATCAACTCACTTTGGAAATTCTCTCCAACAGACAACTAAAACATAGCTGCACGCTATATGTAACAATTAATAACACTCAAGGGCAAGGCTATTGAAACTACTTGATACTGTAGATATAATGAAGCAAAATATAAACATACCTGAAACTGGGAACTTTAAGGGGTTGTACAGCATGAAAGGCATTTGCAAAAGCTATCAAAATCTGAATGCACAAGAACCAAGATTAGTTATTGGAGACAATAATGACCGAAGTAAATGGTATAACAATGAATACCTGAAAGTTTGCACCCTCGAAGACAGGGTCCATGGCACCCAGGTCAAGTAGCCAGTTAATGAACAACCTGAAAAATGGCCTTGGATTAAAAGACACTTTCCTCTCTTCCGCATCTTTCTGTATAATTCTCACGGTCACTGCCAGAACCTGTGAAATGTCAAACACTTAATAAAATGTACTGCTGCAAGGAAAGCAACATAGTGGGTGATCAATAACTATTTAGTTGGGAATTAAACCTTTGGCAGAAGCAAGAGTTTGCCTGATCCTTGATCCACAGGGAAAAACTAGCAAAACAAAAAGAGGAAAAGTCAGGGCAAGAAAAATTAATAGGAAGAAATAAAATACCAAAAATCCAGAGAACAATTACTTACCTTTAGGATAGAAAATACGAGTTTTGTATATATATCAATAGCAAGGAACGAGAGGGGGTGGACTTGTTGAGGTGATTGCAGAGGGGCAGAATTTATCACCTCAGAAGATACACAATGTGATACAGAAAGTTCCTGGGTAAAAGGAATAGAGAAGAGGGAAAAAAGACTTCAGAACTACAAGATTATACCATATATATAACAATTCATACAAAAAATAATTACCGTTAGGCAGCGGAAAAATCGATCTGACGTGTCATCCCCTTTGAGCAATCCACTTTGCTGCAATTGTAAGATAAAATGGGCACAAGCTGCGTCATTTGCCCCTGGAAGTTCACATATCCTGTACCATTCGGCAAACAGCATAGAAACCTACAGAAAAAGAATGTTTACAGGTAAGAGACATAGAAAAATAAAGAAAATACTAAAGAGCCTCCAGCTTCAAAATATCAAAATTATAAAGAGGAATTTGTGGTACAATGGATTCAGACCCTATTTGCAATAATGTTAATGTGACTTCAACAAAGGCGCATACATACATGAAATATTTCAAACACCCAAACCATTAGACTACCCTCAAAGAATGGAAACTTCATTACTTCAAAAGTAATCGAGTGCTTGCAATCCCAGCAAAAATGTCTCAAGTAATTTTGCCTTTAGCTGCAATGACGGGCCAACAACCCAAACCATTCACTTCCCCCATGAGTCCTACAACACACTCAACTCAAGAAGCATTCACCCCATTACAAGGGGTGTGCTACAGCCTACATGGATCTACATTTTTCCATGGGATTGATTCCCGCCCATTCCCTAATTAAATCACAGAAAACACTGTTCTTTTTCACTTACTTAATCCCAAGCCTTCTTGTCTAATCAGTGATCACCAACCAAAGGATTTCAACAGAAGTTTATGATCCTTTCGGTTGTCCCTACTGGTAATTTTAGACATAAAAAAATGAAGTTTATATAACTAACCACGCTCAATCCACGGGTCCACTGAATTTGTCAATTTAGAAACCGTCCATGTCTTAATCCATCCCCGTAAATGAAAGAACTGGTTCTACTCACTTCTACATAGAATCAAACGGGTACGTTTGTGAAAATTCATCTTAGGCTTTGGCTTGGGACGGACAAAGAAACGTTAGAAGTCCACTTGTATAATGTCAACTTCGGACAAAGTACTGGTCAAGATCTGTACTTCGGTTTTCTAAAATTTTGTTGCGTGCAATTCCTCATAAAGATGCATATATTCCAGAGATAAGCTCCAAGAGCAGTCCATTTCTGTTAAGTTACACCCTATTCCAATCACCACAAACCATTCTTGCATCCATTGAAATGTTATTAGAACCACCATTGAAATTTAATGTGTGCTTACTGGTAAATGGGATTTGTCATACAAGTTTGGGGGAACATGAAATGAAGTGGCTCAACCCTTTCCAGATGATGTAAATAGTTCTCTTTTTCAGTTGCAGAATTAGGACTTCTTTGTTATGTTTGAAATAATTGCTATTGACAAACTACACATAAGCTAAAAAACTACCATGAATACCAGGACAGACTTCTAGATACATCTTACATTTGGTCCCAAAATTTTCTATTCACTTCTTTCTTCTATCCGGCATTTTACCGTGGCCACCACATTGAGAGGACCTGACTTCTAGTCCCATGTTCTGTGTTTGTTTTAGATTAAACAAATGGTTCTAACCCGAAAGAGAGACTGGGAAAGGATCTAGGGTGGGAGATACGAACGTGCGCTAAAAATTTCAAGCACTATTCTGGACCACCGTTGCAAACTAAACTGCATCAGGAATTCACCTAGCATCAAAATGTCCCCTTGGTAACTGAAGGCTGGGACTGAAAGGCTTGTCCAACTGTTACTTGAAACCTTAGTTGTTCAACCAAAACATGGTCATTCCAGCCCAGACAAGTGAGATCAGAAGAAAATGACATATAAAGACACTTCCAGATACCACAAGGAAATCTTTCTTATTTATAGGGTCCCCGTCCATTTCAAATCCTTTTACAACAATGGTTTAAAATTGCTGTGTATTCACAATCATCGTGTGAAATTAGGTGAAGGAAAAGAGGTCCGGACTCTAAAGGAGATTACGAAGTACCAACACCAGCCCATGCAGCTGAGGTTATGTCCAACCAGCATGTTGGCTTAAAATAATAATCAAAGCCAAGGATAATAATATCCAATGGTTTGTTCTGAGTGCTTTCATGTGCTGTTTCTAACGTGTGTTTGTTGACCCAGGGTACAGCTAAGTCATAAATACTTCTAAAACATAATTTTTGAATATTCATGCATCTTATCAAAAATATATGACCACTATAATTCCGTGCCCAATGCCCAGGAATTATGTGACAATTACTAACTAACTATTGTTAAAGCTAATGCTTTGTTCTAAAACCGTAACTGGCAACAAACACTTCAAAGCTTGATTGGATGCTGACTGATTGACACGTGAATGGTCTACTTTGGCTGCAATGTAAACAGATGTACTGGACGGTTAACAGCTACTGGATAACAGGTAAAACATTGGTTCAAAAACCAAGTTTGCATCATAAACAAATCAGCTTGCAATCTGACAACAGTAAATGCACAGATTTCACTCGCATTCGCACTGAAAACGTCAATCCGCAATCCAGACCACGGTTCGCCACCCTTAGGTCACGAACTGTGTGGCTAACAACTCGTTTGCCGGGCGGATAAGGTTTTGGGTGGATAAAGAAGAAGGGTGGATAAGAGGTGGATATGTTATAAAGGAGATTGGTTAAGACTAACTTATACTTGGTTTGAGTCAGTGTTTTAAAAGGCATGCGCCTCGTACGTCTACACGCTGAGGTGAGGCAAGGCAAGGCGCAGTGAACATGCCTCGAGGTGTCAAGGCGAGGCGCACTTGAGCCACATGAGGCGAGCGCCTCCCGGTTTATTTTCAGATCTGCACGCAAATTAGTACAGAATCCATCTCTGCCATTAATCAATGAGGCATAAAAGGTGGGTAATGCACTGGCTAAAATCCTTCAGTGTAAAGAGGCTCTAGTCATTAACCCAAGAGAACTCGAACAGCTCCAACCAATACACAGCACAGCAGCCAACTCCTGAAGTCTTGAATAGAACTCAATCTTCCTTCGCTCTGTTTCCATTTCTTCTTTTATACAGTCAAAATGAACAGAGTCTTACCGTCACTGCTCACAAAGTACTTTGCAATGCTATTTGTCTTCATTGCTCAAGTACATATCTAGAGATTAATAAGTATTACGGTATTTGAAATAGCAGAAGCATTTATTTATGTTGCAAATTTTAATTAATTCCTACAATTTGCACCTCGCTTGGATGAGGCGCGCCTAGGCTCCATGGGGCCTAGTGCCTTTTAAAACACTGGTTTGAATGGTGGTTGATATGAGTGGATAAAGTGAAATTACTTGGTTTATGAGAAGTAATTCGGTCTTTTTTGCCGCCCAGATTAGCTAATACTAGGGAGGGGGTGGTCTTAGCTAAGACCCTTGGAGAAGAATAAGAGCCCCCCCAACCAAACACCTTCATCCTTCTCCCACTCCCTCCCTTATGCCCCTAACAAACAGTCTTAAGAGTACAAAGCTATCCCACTGCGGCACTGGCCTTCTCCTTTGGTTTGTTCTTTTTCAATAGAAAACAACTTACCAAAAAGAAACAATATGCAATGGTAACATTCAATCTTAAACCATATCTAAAAAAACAAGAAAGCAAATTCATTCCTACTCTACGAATTTCTTTAGAGCTTGTTTGGCAAAGATCACAGATACCTGCTCACGAAAACCAGCAGGATCTGCTTCCACTGGATCCACGACACTGTAGTCTTCCTTGTTTGATGCAGGGGGAACAGGAGCCTGTGCCAGAAAAAATTAGAAGGCCACGGTGCGAAGAATGCTTGACTGCTAAAATAGGATACAACTATACAAGAAATAATTCTCCTAACCTTTTTTTCTCTAGCTTGTCTTGTATCCTCCTTCCCCACAGAACTTGTCGCGAAAGTAGCAGTATTTGCAGCAGGATTCCTAGCAACCTCAACCAAATGTTGCAACGACTCTGGAGATCCAGGCCTTGCCGCAAGCTGGGGGTAGGAATTCGATCAGAACCAGGTATACCCAAATTTAGCCACCATATCGACCAAAAAGATTAGGTACAAACCTTTGCCAATGCATCGACGAGATTATGGAGTTCAGAAATGACACTGGAATCATTGATCACCAATGTTTGAATCAGGGAAACGGCAAACTCAGTCGCAGCCTCTGCACATCATATGCAACTAGTTAGCTCTGGCAATTCCTGTAAGAATACTCATGTAGAGCAATGTTAGTTACACATACTATTCCTTCCTGCATCAAGCAGCTTAGCCATGTGAACATTGTACTCTGCAAGGTTAAGCAATTGGCTGCGAATGAGGCCAATTGTAATTTCTTTGTTGAACTTTCGATCCTCATCCGAATAAATCACCTGTAGAAATTAAGTTACATACATTTACTACACTGAAGAACTGAAAAAAAAGTCAATAAAAGTGCTCTGAAAAGAAATCTCAACTAAATCCATTTCCAGCTAATGCTTCAATGATATTACAACCAGTGAATTACAAAGCCAAACAAAATGTCAAAATGAAAGCAAAGAAGAACAGAGAGATAATGAATGGTATGGGTTCATGAGAACATGGAAAAAGAATATCAAAATTACCAGGCAACCCCGTTTTTGATCAAAAAAGTTACCTGGCGTGTGCAGTGAATAAAATCATAATGCCAAGAAATACCAAATTATAGGACTAGCAAAAAGCAGGCCTCCATCCAAAATTTGAAGCTAAACTATCAGCATCTATTTTCTAACAGTAATTAAAATAAAAACAAAAAACAGTCGGAAAGGCAGATGGAAAACATTCAAAAGAAAAATAGCTAAACAAAACAAGTGGAAGGATCCACAGATATCAAATGGGTATTATGCCATCAAAATGGATCTGTCCATCCATCACGAGATAAAAATAATCGGGCAGAGAAGATAACTTAAGCCGCTGTACTAAGTAAATGAGATGTGGTTCTATTCATGATTTCGTACCTGTGAAATTTGTCAGTTTTTCGGGTTGTTTTGGTCCTCAATACAGTATTTCCTCTAGAAGACTTTGGCAGTTTGGGAGAGGAAAGAATTCATGAATAGAAAAGGAAGGAAACAAAAGCAGCCCCCCCCAAAAAAAAAAAACAAAAAAAAAAAAGGATGGTAATCCTAGCACAAATTTTGGCTTCTTCTGGGGGACTAATTGGCAATTTCATATTAAAGAAAGTCAATCTGGCTGGAGGGATCTTATGAAGAACGAAGCTCTTCAAACAACAAAACTAGATCTCTTCTTGGTTCAACAGTATCTAGAAGCCAATATCCTCCAGAAAGGCAGAGAAAGAATACAGTAGTATGCTTACTATGCACAAAAGTCCATCCTATAAAATTGATGCTTACCATCTTCCATCGAAATACATTTTCCTACACTAATGCCACAATCATTTTTCATGAGAGGAGTCAAAAAAAGATGCTCAATTGCGTAAAAGCAAAAGGAGTAAAAAGTAGACGGAAGTGTATCCCTTAGAAGTTCAAAAACAAAGTTGAACGAAAAGCAAAAAGGTAGTCAGCTGAGTTGGTTTGTGATGTGAAACCACTATCAATGGAAAACCTTACCCAGGAAAGGCGAAAGGAGAAATAGGGCACGAGACAAATGAAGATTAAAATATCACAGTTCGACATTAGAGAAACATTGGTAATTGGCAGAATGAATGAAGACAAGACTTGGGATTCTCAAGCTAAAAGAAAAATCCAATCGGGAAAGGTTGGAAGGATTCCGCACAAATGCTGAAAGAGCAATTTCAGCAACCACTACCTATGGGGAAAAACTTACAAGAGAAAGAACAAAGCAGAAATAGGGAACGACACAAGTGAAGATTAAAATATGATAGTTCCACATTAGACGAAATGACAGCAATTGACAGAATGAATGAGGACAAGACTGTTGCATTCTAGGGCTAAGGAACCAAAATGCTGAAACAGAAATTTTTGCGTCATACTTTTAGTGGTTACAAGCCTTAGAAGATGGATTTTCTAACTATTAGGCTCTGATAGCTAATAAACTTAGAAGATGGATTTTCAATCTAGATGGTGCTAATAGCTAACAAAGTGGTCATAAACTCCTATTTCCTGAAATTTCTAATGGCCAGCTAGAATTGAGCACAATGTAATCAAGAGAGTACTCCTAAGCAGGCCTCTTCTCTCTCATTCAACACAACACAAAGCTAAGAACCAAACTGTCTAATGACACTCGACCATCGTACCCCACCCCATCCAGTTGTGATAGAAATGAACAAGAACAAATAAGTTTTAGCTAATGTGATAAAGATATCAGAAATGGGCTAGCACTCCGACTACTACTGCATAGTAAAGCATTTAGCTTCATAGCTTCCTCACCTAACCAGAATGAGAAGAATGTAACCTCAAAGACACGTTATCTTCCTTTGGGGACTATACCATAAAGCCGTATTACACCAACCACCCCAATAGTGTTATACCAGCAACCCCAAACTGGAGTTCAGGTTCCAGCCAGAGTAGAAAGCTTCATCCATGGAATGGTTGGAAAAGAAAGCTCCCTCTTCCACAAGTACATGCACATTAGCATCGCCTTTAACAGCAGAAAGAATGTATAAGGTAACCATTAGTGCTCACTTGTTTTCATCGTTTGCTTGCTTGCTTAGATTTATTTGTCCCCAGTCGATTCTACTTCCTTTTTCTGAACACCAGTCATGTTCAAAAAGACAAGTCATTCGGGATGATAAAAAGATCTCTCAATTTCGCAGGCAGTTGCAAGAATATCGCTTTATCGCAGCACTGACAGTATTAAGTCCTGGATACGTACTTATATTCTTTATCAATTCCCTTTACTGGTATCAAAGTAGAGGTTTTTGAGGTGGAACACTACTAAAGAAATAGGATGTCCAATGTCGGGCCTTATTGTGGCGTTTTGTGGTCAGGGACAAGAGGCCTCGTTGCTCCCCGGAATGAGAATCATTAAGCATCCCCAACTAGTGAATTAGTGCCAAAGCAAATACATCACACATCTTCTGGGGAAATCAACACAACCGCCTGCAAGTTTGGAACTGTCTCCTGTTATGACAGGAGCACACATTTTCTTCTTTTTTATATCTGGAGGAACACACGTCTTATCCTGTGACTGTTCGTCTTTTCCTAAAAAAAAAAACTAAAAACAACTTGATTCACCTACTAGAACATCTTGGGTGGTTTAACTGGAAACATTATTCCTTTTCCTTACAAATACCCACTTATGTAAAACTAATAGCAGGACTATTTGGGATTCTTCATCGCCACTGACAGATTAACCAAAGTCCAGGCATGAAACATGCATAAATGAAGCATGTATAATGAAAAAAAACATTCATAAATGAAGCAACCCCCCCAAAAAAAATATGAAAGAGGAAATAAGTCGCTGCCGTTTGATAACAACTCTTGATTTACATTGACAACATACCCTTAAAGCCATTTTTTTAGTGGCCACTTTGTATACAGGTAGCATTGCCTTAATGCCTTTATTATATTTCATACTTATTTGCTTATCTAAGAAACTAGTCACAGTTTTTCATCAAATTCCCACGTTTTCCAGCTAATTAAGCCCAGATGGTTGCAAATGGGGAACCTCAGCTCGACAGATCCATGAAGCATAGTGTGCAAACCTGCTTTGAGGCGCGGCACCCGTTGCGGCATGCCTGTTCATCAATTAGTGCCTGTTGCTGTGCAATACTTGTTTGAGAGTCACCACTTAGTTTATGGAAAACTAAGAAAACAAATGGGTAGAGATTCCCTAGATAGCTAAGGTACGGAGGCTTTTAAGAAGGCTTTTCAAAGACATGAAATCACACATGTAAGTTTTGATTGATACTCTTTTAATGGGAAAGCAGTAAACACATAAGGGATAGGGAATAAGGAAGAAAAACTTTCATGTTTTGATTGATACTCTTTTAATGGGAAAGCAGTGAACATGTAAGGGATAGGAAATAAGGAAGAAAAAGTTTCATCTCGAGCGTGAAACGAAACCACAGCTATCAAGCACAATTGCCGTGTCAGAGCTAACATAAGATGCCTCGGCCGTGCTATGGAAGAGCAGGGCCGTGCATCTGTACCATACCAAAGCCATGGCCGTGCCTGTGAAGTGGTGGATGTGTCTTTTGTACTACAGAATTCTAAAAATAAATTATTAAAACAGTAGGAAGGAGTGCAAGAAAATACTAAAAGTTCAATCCGGGGGTTTTTGTTGCTTGGCTTGACTTCGGTAGGGCTTCAATATATTTAGGACCCTCCTAAGTGCTAAGAAAAGGGCTTCATGTGATGTTTTTGAAAGTGGGGAAGAAAATTGGTGCTTGAGGGTATTTTGGATGCTTTAGAGTATTTTTTCAGTAGCTTTTCCGTATGGGTCTGTCGTTCTTTTCGACTGATATTTCTCTCCTATTTATAGGAGAGGTTGGGGGTCGTCTAGAATGAAAAAGAAGCTCCCCGGATCTCCAAAACGTGGAAATATGCCCAGAAAGGAAAGAATCGCTGATTGCCGAAGAATCTGGGATGCGTGCCTAGGATACCATGGTCATGGGAACAATACGACGGTCATGTCCCCCGTGCTAAAAAGAAAACACGGCCGTGACTTCGTGAGGTACCTGAAAGGTCCCTTACTAAACCGTGGCACATGTGCTAAAAGGATAGTACGGCTGCAGGAACTATCAGACGAACATGGCAAGAATAAGTCAGCCGTGAAATGACGCGACGGCTTAGGGTTTTGAGGGTTTCTCCTAATGCTTAGGGTTTTCCTTATCATATCTGGGCTCTGCCAGAGCTTTGCTTTGCTAATAGCTTAATCTTTTTTTTGGGTAATTTCTAATAGCTTAAGCTTTGCTGCTAATAGCTTAATCTACTTAGCCAAATTGGAGTGTCTACACATAGTACGTCAAAACTCAGGATGTACCCTCCCAAATACGTCCTGGATATATGTACTATGCATGGTACTTTTGCACATGTAACCAATTTTATTTCCTTGATGTGTCCCATATATCCAAGCCATTCCCATCCGGATTATTTCTTTTAAACAGGAATATTTTGTATCAAGCATGTTTCTAGCATTAAGCTACTTCGTTCTGCATTAAGGTAATGGCATCAAACTCTGCCTTATAACTTACTTTTGGAATCAATTGTGGTTTGTACGGTGGTTCCTCGATCAAACTAAGTCATTTAACAAATTCTCTTATTTGATTATATGAAATATAATTTGTTCCTTTCAATGGATTTCTCCACATTACAAAAGCATAAACTGCGTCCTAGCCCTACCAGTACACCAATTTGCACATTTTGCTGTATCGATGCACCTGTATCCTGCCAGTACAAGTACATGAGCTTTATAGCTGAATAGAGAAGCAGAGATGATATACAAATTTCAATACTTGATGATGTTTTCTGTGTCAATCACAAATTTGTAACCATGGTCAAATATTTTCCACTTGAGATTTGAATTGGACAAAACTCATAAAGCAGGAGCCAATGATGGTATGATAACTTCAGTCCAAGGATTCATTCACTATTCACAGTGCAGTTAGTCATAGTACCAACATAGGGAGAATTGCAAACTATTCGCATTTGATATCATACAGACTATATAAGCAACAGAACTGAAATAATTTTTAAATCTAATCCAGGAAACAGGACCAAGTCAATAAGCATACCCAACTAGTCAGCTCCTTAACAACAAGCTTGCTAACATCACGAATGGCAACCAGAATGGCAAGATGAGCAGCAACATGAGCACTATTTGAAGCATTTTCATATAAGCCCTTGAAAACCTGCGACGGAGTGAGAATTCAAACTCAAGGCTTTGTGAAAAAACCAAAAAACACAAAAGTCCACCAAGACTCTGGGAAAGGTACGCACCTTTTGAGCAACAGCCAATGCAGCTTCATCTCGACTAATACATCTGAGAATGATTCCGGGAACCTCAACAATAACGCCCTGAATTCAAACATACCACATATTAAAAAGTTTTGAAGAACTCAAATAGGGAAATCGTGCTAAGAGATTATTTAGTATGGAGAGAGAGAGAGAGAGAGAGAGAGAGAGAGAGAGAGAACAACCCTATGCTGATTAAACTATTTCTTATATCACCAGGAGAAAGGACAAAAAGAAACCAGGAGAAAGTACAAAAGAGCACCTGAATATCTGCATCTATAGCATCATTCGATACCAGAGATTCCAGCTGCAACCAATTTCAAAATGATCTTATCAGTTGACCAATATTTTCAAGGAAAATGTTGAAAGTGCAGCGTGTGACAAATTAATGAAGATACGGAGGTCACAAAAGCAACAAGAGAGGCAAACGCAAGTGCCAAAAAGAAAAACCAGGAATCGTTAGCCATGTGGACAATGCTTCCCAGTGTATAACACTAATTGTTCAGGAGCCATTTCAGGCTTTATCTACCACCAAGTGTGTGGGGAACTTAATACCCACTCCACAACTTACTAAGTTACGTCACCACACCCTACATGTATGCTTGGGCAAAATAAGAAGAGACGAAAAGAAACAACACCAGAGTGTATACAAAAGTGGCCAGAGTCCCTGTCCCATAACACCCAAAATTGTGAAACAGTAAGGACAGCAAAAATCAATTACTCCAATTACCAAATATGGTCAGAAAATGACCACAAGCCATAGTCAATAGTAGTTACAGTTTCTATTTCGTAGCATACTTTGTTGTTGATACTGTCAGGTGTTTAGCAGGAATTTATCAAAGGCAATATAGTGCCATTTTCCTATTTTTTGCAAACATGAATTTGAATCTGTCTATTTTCTAACAAAAAGGTGATTTTTGAAAGCTCTCTTGGGGTAGTCAGGAACCACGTCTATAAACAACAATATGCATCTAAATAACATAGGAACTTTTAACAATTCATGTGCATGCGCAGATTTTTTCTACTAGTAATAAATGCAAGAATAACAACAAAAAGAAACAACAATCTAAAAGAGCATTCAAAACCTTCTCCGAAATGATCTGGTACTTTTCCAATGCATCGCCTGTGGTCAACAAAGGTTCAGAAGTACCACTTCCAAGGCGATCTGTCGTAGGAGTTGAAGGTAATGGATTTGACGAAGCTCCAGATTCCTTCCAATAAACAAAAACCCGGAAAGAATTTCAGTCTCAAGCATTATATGAACAAATAGAACAAAAGTTGACTCACTTTTACAATGTTGGAAATCTCCAAAGAATGTAATTCAGGGGTTGCGGCTGAAGGAAATGAAGCAACAATAGCATCATTTTCAAAATCATGTGGATTAACTCCATCAGCTGCCCCAATAAGAGCGGAGGAAGCACTGAGATATTGCAAAAACATTGACACTTAGTTCCTCAACATAAAACAATACCATTGAAGAAACTGAAAATGTAGATAAGAAAAACCACCTGTGAAGCTGAGCTGAACTAGATTCCATCTCCTCAGAAACAATATCTAAGGGCTGATGCTGAATTCCTGTATTTCCTAGGCCAGATGAGTAAATGCCAGGGTTCAGTTGTCCTGATGCTGAACTATAAACCCTGGACAAGCCAGAACTGGCAGGTGAACCTGTAGAACCAACTGATAGAGCATTCGAGCTATGGCTTGACTGATTCTGCCAAGGTAACCGAACAAAATCCTGAAAAAACAAACAAATGAACAAAAGGAAATAGGAGATCACATATGAACATATCTCATAAAAAAATGTTAATAGAAGGGTACCTCATAAACTCGCTGTTGAGAATGGGATAAGCGGCCGGGTTTAGGGCGGAGTGCTTCTGGCAAAACACCTGCATGACCTTGGGCGTAGATTCCAGAATCAAAATATGCTGGACCGACACCTTCTCTGTGCTTCCTTCTTATTGAAAGTTGTTGAGCTATTTCACCATCAATGGTTTGAATTGCCTGTATACACCAACACATGCCACAAGAAGCCACCACCAGAAAGAGTAAACAAATTGGTAGATGCACCAAAATGTTACAAGATAACAATTATGCCTGTAGGCTAGATAAGGAGCTTTTGATGAGAGTTAACCCAACTCCCTTCTAGATACTAGAACTACCAGGTTGCATCCCCTCAAACAATATACAGGAAGGAATCCAACTTGGCAGCATATATTTTCTGCTAACATGTCCGCATTATCACCTCCTTTGGAACAAATGGACCAAGAAGGTTGGGCAGAGGCAACCGCCCACACAGAGTTTCAAAAAAAAATGTGATTAAAAATTTAGCATTGGTATGGGTTGCAACCGAAGTCATTCTTCGGACATATCCCAAGTTCCTCGCGCCTCATGTGCTCCAAAAGTAATAGCTTCTTTTGCAAATAGCAAGTGCACCAGCTACAGTATCATAGCTCTTGCCCATACCCAAAACCATTGAACTGATCATTCACCACTACTCTCTATCAAATGTATAAAAAAAAACTCTTAATGGAAATGACAGAGAAATAGGCAAATGGACTCGCCCTACCTCAGGCTCAAAATGCTCCAGAGAAGCCCTAGAAGTTAATTCTATGAAACACAAATACAGATACAGGATGCGGATCCGGATACGACACGATACATATACTGTGATAAGGCAACCTAAAAAAATAGGATCTTTGACTATACATTTGGAAAACTTATGATTTTTATAATTATTAGTCTTGTACTAGGCAAAAAAAAAAACCAAAACAAATAAAAGAAGTTGAATTGCTAATAGCAATCATTTAGCACGTCATATCTATGTCTAAAATACATACTCCCTATATGTATACATCGTTTATTTATCAACGTAATATGCATTTTCATATCAGTAATTCCATTTAGAAGTATGCATATATATGCCCTTGGGTTTGTTTAACACTTACATCTCCGTCGAATATTTATTGAATAATCCTTTGGGTATATTTTAGTTGCACTCTGCTCATTAGACCTTAGTCCTTACTAAGTTACCTCAATTCTTCGAAATTTGATTTAACCCCAGCTATATCCCAAAAGTATCCCACGCGTATCCGAAACATATCCGAATTTTGGAAAAAAAAAATATTTAAACACTGCATATTTATGAAGTATCTAATATGTATCGGGCACATATCGCTATCCAATACATATCTGATACCCATACCTAACTAGTTACGTAGTATCCGTGTTTCATAGAGTTGCTCAAGTGACAAGAACTTAGAGCTTCACTGAAGAAATTTGCAATTTAGTGATGTGCCACCTTTCCTCAATCTCATTCTCTACAATAAGTATTTCTAACAAAGAGAATCGTGGGCCTTATCTTAGGATAGATTTTTCCTATTGAATCCACCCCTAATTATCACTAACATAGAATAAATCTATCACCCTCCCCAAGTGAAAGCACTCTCCTTTTCTGTTGATGATGACTTGAATCAAAACCATCCCATCACATAAAAGTTGCCCCTGGTGCACAATGGGGGAATGAAAATGGACTTGACACTCAGCCACTCCCACACAATTCTTCTATCCACAATCAACACACCCATTTGGGCAATATACCCTATATAGGCAATATGTAAACAAAAGAACAAGAGAAGAAGTGCCAATCCCCACCCATTCCTTCAAAAACTTAAGTATTACAAAATTAAAGACCCAATGGCCACTTCCACGCGGACCTCCTAGCATTTAAAGACATTTTGCAAAATCCGTGATGTCATTTTGTCCTCCCTGCTCATAAATTGGGAAATTGTGTAGCTCAAAAGAAAAATGGGAATGCCATTGGTGCAAGAGAAGACCATGTCACCCTTCTGTGTACCTTATCCCAAGAGGTAATACCATGGTCTCTACAAATGCATTAGCATTCAATTCAACAAAGAAGAAAGTAATCTAACCTTCTCTGTTGCAGCTTGTTCAATCAATGCACAGCCCAGATCAAGGTTATCATTAGTAACAAGTTGCACGGCTTGTTCAAGTTCACTTGCAATGTTCAAACCCTGTAGTGAATTCCTGAGCTGACTTGATATTGAGCCACGCAAGGGTTCCTAGCAGCAAACATTAAACTATTGTCATATCTCATACAACAAAGTAAGATAAATGCAAGATACTAATCAACTACTGTTACTGTGCCTTCAAAACAATAAACAAGACGTTGGAAGAATAAAAAAGATCCTCAGTTTGAAATGAAACCTTGCATGTTACGTGAGCTAAGCTTCCAGCCAAACTGGCAACCATTAAGTGAGCTGCATTACGTATGCGGGTCTCATCTAACTCCATGGCATAATCCTACATTTGCATCATTGTTATTTCGTGCGAAAGCAACTTTAACGAGTTACCTTTTACCTATTTTAAAAGAATAGGATTAAAAAACCTTTAAAACGAGTTCCTTCGTTGTTTGAGTGGCAATAGAAACACTGCGCTGCACAATTCCAGTCACTATCTCTTTGATAGCTCTATCCATAGCGATTGGAACCACACTATAATAAAGAAGTAAAGGTTATCTTACAATACAGTTTCACCAAGAAATAGGGAATGAGAATTTGAATAAAAGATTTTCAAACCTCTGAAAATGCAGGTAAAGGCCGAGGGCATGAAGCTTTGGGTTTACAATAACTTGTTGCTCAATATTAGATGTCGGCGTTGGAAGCTGCAAACCACCACCAGCTTAAGAAAGCAACTAAAAAGTAATTACGAGATGAACTTTAGTAACGAACACAACAACACCTGACTAACAGAAAATGAAGATTGCCGTTGTAGTAGTCCTTGAGCAGAAGGAAGCTGATCAGATAACCCTAAAGCTGCCAGCTTTTCATCCTCCGTCAATGTCCCAGAAGAAAGATGAAGAGGTGCAGCATACTAAATCCACCAAAAAGATTAGAAACACAGATTTCTTGAACGATGATATATAGACAACCTCCAATTAGGAAATATATAAGTACGCGAACCTGAGACAACATATGTGAATGGCCACCAGGATGAGATGGGCTGGCAACCTCAAGTGGTAGCTCAACTTGATTTAGTGCAGATATTGTACCAGATTTGACTTCAGCAACTATCTGTTGCTGAGGCACCCCAACATCTTTGTTGGAGAAGTCAGGATTTCCTTCAACTTGCCTTGCCCTATCCTTGAGAAGAGAAGTGGGAGTTACATCCTTCAGATCAACAACAAGGTTCTTGAATAGGACCTGAAAGTGCCAAAAGAATGAAAGAAAAATGAATAGATAGTCCTGCAATCCATAGAGGTACTATGCAAAACAACAAAAATAGTCCATATACATGTACCTCGATATCAAACTTGAGGTTCATTTTCAGATTTGGCATTGCATAAATTTCAGCGAGTAATCCAAGAATACCCATGGTCCAAGGATTGGGAGGTTGATATGCTAGACTGCTTTGGCAAGGTTCCAAAATCTGCAGCAAGTTACAGATTACAAACATAACACAACCAAATCCCAGAGCATGCAGCTGAATGTAGAGAATGGTGATACCTTGGAGGTGAATGGGATTACTGCAATCATCAAACCTTTTTCATACGCCTGTCACAAGAATACACAAACGGTAGACATGAATTTAATAACCAGGTACGAAGAGCATGTAAACAGCAAAGCAAACTTTAGTTTAAGGAAACAACTCAAATACTGCAACAAAATAAAGGAAAAACAACCTCTATGATCAAAGATTTGGGATCAATCTCACGTGCCCTCAAAACTTGATTTCTGCCAATTGTGATCTTCCCAAGCCAACTTCCTAGATTCTTCAGCAAGGAACGCTCTTCTGAACTTGATTTTATAAGGTCCGACCCTAAAAGAACCTGAAAGGACAGGTTGACACTATATACATTTTCCAACAGTAACTGTCCAAATACTTAGAGCATCCTCAATGGCCTAACCAAAATTGAACAACAAAAAGGTGTCACATCAGCTTTTGGTTATCCATTTAGAGGTTGCTAAAGTTAGCAATGTCAAGTCCCACATTGGTTTGTTTTCGCCATAACAAAAAAGAATGGTCCCCACAATATTTTTTCAAATTTGGATAACCAAAACTTGCCACATCACTTTTTCAAACTATAAAAAAAAAAAAAAAAAAGGTGCACATACAATTTTTTAAAAACAGTTTTTTTTAAATAAAAAAAAACAGTTTTTTTTTAAATTAAAAAAAACAGTTTTTTTTTAAATTAAAAAAAAAAGTTTTTATTAAAGTACTGAAAAAACAGTTTTTGTTGATTTGACCCGAAGTATTTTTTGAGCAATTTAATTTTCGGTCAAAACCCAGAAAACAGTTCACCTTTAGAGTAAGAAATCCCCTTTTTTGTTCACTATTCTGGAGAATTTTTTACATGGAACTGTTTATGAGAAGCGGAACCTAGCTACAAACAGTTTTTAATAAAAAACAGTCTCAAATTTTAAAAAAAAAAAGCGTTTTTAAAAATAGTTGTTTGAAATCATTGTTGAGAGAGAGAGTGAAAGGAAGAGAGAGAGAAGGTTTTTGTGTAATGATTGGTGTACTCGATTGAGTACATGTGGGGTCAACCAAATTTGGTTATTGACAAAAGGTCACTAGTTTTGGTCCAAGGGCCAAAATTTGGTTAGTTGCTAAAAGGTTGTTGAGTTTGGTTATTCCAATGCGAACACTTTTTTGAACAAACATTGCAAAACTTAGCAACCTTTCGGTTTTGGTTAGGCCATTGTGGATGCTCTTATATACTTCACATCATACCTTGCAGTTCTCATAACTGGCTTGTACAATCTCTTTGTTCAACGGCTTCAAGTTAACTTTGTCTATGAATTTCAAGTACAAATCATGAAAATTCGGCTCAATGCTTGCTCTGTCCAGAAATTTCACACATGATTATTATTGAAACAAAATGTAACAAGAGACAAGAAGGCAGGTGAAGGTGCAGACAGAGAGTGGTTAATGAAAATATAAGACAGCGGTAAATTACGACCATTTATTGGTACATGCACCCAAACACATTACACACATGGACAAACTTAGGTTAGTCGGGCAGAAAGGTTCACATCCAACACCACTGATCGAGATTTAGAGACAAATTATGTGGATGAACCGCCCCTAAATTCAGCAGCAGTTAACATGGTTATCCCATGATCAAGTAGAGTTTCCATGGTACGAGAGTTTCGTCCATATTGTGGAGAATGTTGTTGGATAATGGGAAAAGGAAACCAGTTTCTTTGTTAGTCATTGAGTTTTTGCATACTGTCTCAAGGAATTCATGAGTACATCTTTGATGCACTGCCAGTACACTTGCACTTGAATTAAGAGGAGATACATATCTTATTAGAGAGATATTGTCATATAGGTCCCCTTTTGGCATACATCCTTTGGTTTAAAGGTTGGGTTTCCCATTTGCTAAAATCCAAACTTTTAGCACCTCAATTCTCATTTGCTAAAAGCAATGAGGGTGTTTTTTTTTTTTTTATGGAATTCTCCACCAACCTACACAAGATGTTAAATTGCCATTTTGCCCCCATGACCAAAATTCATCCAGAAAAAATTGTGTGGTGCTTAATTTAAATTAAGGGCAAAATGGAAAATGATGCAATTGTGTGGCACTTTTAGCAAAAATGATTTTTAGCTAATGGGAAACAAAATGATTTTAGCAACTTAGCTTTTAGCACTTTGATGCAAAATCCATTTTAGCACTTGGTTCTAAAAACAGGAAATTAGGCCTAAGAATGATACTTAAATTAACTTAGGCATGTGCATTTGTATCTCATCTTACTCACCTTTTCATAACCATGTACTGTGCAAACCATGGATAGTACTGCTCAGTCAAAATTTCAGAAAATTCTTTGGCCTTGGCTTCAAAATTTGTGGAAGATAAATTATTAATGATAAAAGATATCTTGTCCTGAATCTCTGATGCCGGAGCCTGCAGAAAGATTGTGAAAATATTAGTGTAAGGTACTCACCGTTAGGAATATAACAGACAAACAGCATACTGCTGACTATACTCACAGCAAAGACAAAAAGTATATTTGGCAGGGACATTAAAAGCATTTTGGAAATGAGAGGACATCACATTAGCTGAATGTCAAGCTCAGACGGATTATTAACATCAAGCTCCCAGAAAATAGTACTTACCTCTATTGTCATATATCTCGTTATCCAATTTTCACAACTAAACATGATTTTGTTGCATTTAGGTCATGTGCTAACTGAATGTCAAGCTCAGACGGATCATTAACTTTAGCTTCTAGGCTTCGCATAAGCTAGCCATAGTCCTTGACCACACGGCGTATTTAAATGTGTGCATCGTATATAAGTATTTCACCAAAAACATTCCAGGGTTCAGAACCTTAATATATCCTACTTGAAAAACTTAAAAACTAGACCCAAAAAAATTGCTTCAAGAATAGAAATTAACCATCAAAGGGCTTGACGTCGGACTTTTTGGTTTTCCCCTTTACCAACCACTTTATATGGCAACAAGATTGATGGACAAGAAGTCCACGTTTAACCAAATGCTTCAAAAAATCATTTGCCAATAAGAGGGACCTAAAAAATTCAAGCTAACTGGGAAGTTCACACTGATACTGGTATAATTTGCATACTGCTAATTAGTTTAGCAGTCCATGGCTAGGTCATGGAGGCCATATTCCACAACCTAATCGTGAACATCACATGTAAGCGATAAAACAGATGAAACGATTTCCTTATCCATCAGAACCTATGTCAGTACGAGTAGGAATTCGAGTAATTTTTCCATAAAGTTGTGAGCCAAGAAGCAGCAGAATATAGCTGCATCTCTACTGAGGGGCTTCAGCAGTTGAAACCATCTCAAATAGTCGTCCCACAACATGTAGTCATATCGAATACCAATCAGCCTAAGGAGACATTCCCATTAGTTCAAAGCGTTCTGATACTGAAGATGTCAAATTGAAATGTACTCGGATTTGCAGTGGTCTCGAGCCAGCTTGGAAGCAGATAGCATATATAGTGCACGCCTGCACAGAACCATGTCTGAGGTCAACAGAGAAGTGTGAGGGGAGTTTTTCACTTTGGGATGCCTAGTGTTGTGCATAAGCACAAAATGCGGCATGTGTTTTATTGACATCAGCAAAAGAACATTCATCCAAAAGAATGAATATTGAATGGGAAGCTGGCCCAACCATATTGCTAGAGATGCGATTACTTTCACCCTACCCCCTCTCTATTCTCTAAAACAACATACTCTTCTGGACTTATTATGAACTCTTGTCGAATAAATCCTCCACTTCCTAAGTCACAAATGATTTCTTTGTCCATACTCAACAAGATCCTCGAGAGAGAGTAATTGGAGTGGGACTCTTTTGTGAATTTATGACCATACCCACCATAGGTCTGCACTGCTATCTCTTGGTTGGCCCCAACTTCTTGATAGAAGACAACCGGATACGGGTAGCAGCAATGGTTGGTTTTGTTACAGGACAGTTCTTGATGTTCACATCTGTCTATAATAGGCCGCTCTACGAAGGATTGGTTCAACCTCATCGCATAAAAATGTTCTTGTTCTTTTTCGCATTTTTCTTGGTTCAGCTCTTATGGACCAGTCTGCATTCCACTAAAGTCTACATACTCTTGACAGTATTGTATCACTACTAATACAATTGCAATCAAAGAAGAGAATTCCATATCAAAACTGGGTCGATCAAAATTTTCTGAATTTTACCTCCTTACTTTTATGTCTCTAATGACTACTCTATCATCAGAAAGGTACCTGAAGTCTGAACTCAACAAAGCATCGTCACACTCAGACAAAACTTCAATACAATTAATTCGCCTAATTGTGCACTATGAACCAAATTTCTTTCACGGATATGGATCAAAGCATATATAGCTTTGCAACAATGGCTGCAAAACAAGTTGAAGGACAAGTTGTCCTAACGGAAGCAGCAGAATGATCTGACACTAAATTGTTACATATAAAAGGAACATGATAAGAAACTGAAATAAAATTTGCCTGCAACGAATCCCACATAAAAAGTACATATCAGACTATCAAATTTTGATTAAAATACCTCCAAGGGAGTTTCTCTCCTCTCCGCAGCAGCGACAAGTGTTTCAATGTTTAAAGCAGAGCCAAACCCTGTACAAAGGAATTTCTTAAGCATGCTAACAAAACTGGCGCAAGTACACTGTAAGAAATAATAGCTCGGCAGAAAGAAATCCACGAGGGACCAGACAAGTATGAACGATACAATGAAACGATCCATGCATCTTATGAGGTAACAGAAAATTACTTGCTGAGGTAACTGCTCGAGATGGACGGGTAAAACCAGTGGAGGAAGACAGCACAGAAGAAACACTTGCTGCACTCTGTGGCTGCACAATTAGCAAGGAACCAAAAGAGTTCGCAATCACACACAAAATCTTGACTGATAAAAGGATGCTGCACAAAAAAATATATAGAGAGTTAACAACCAAAATGAAATTGACGAACGTGCCTTTTGAATGCTAGGTGCATCACTTGTGGAAACAAGTGAAGGTTGCCCTCCAGGAGAAGTAAGAGGCTTCATATAGTTAGATGATGTTACAGAGACTTTCTGATTTTCATCTAAACGAATTTGGTGTTTCTGTTGAAGCTGCATTGAAGAAGATACATGTGGCCCAGGTTGTGTAACAACAGACGCAATTAACGGGAAAGATGGACCAGGCATCTGAGAACAAAAAAGAAACAATGCATCCTGTGAACGCTGGCTAAATAAAAAAACCAGAAAATTATGATGTCACAACAAAGGAATGTAAACATAGGATCTCAAATTGTAGACGGATACTGACGAATACAATCACATCATATCACTGCAGAAGATCAGGCGAGAGACTATGATACTCATTCTTGAATGCAATGAAAATGCTAGGACATAACATAATATCCCGAGGCACAGGCACCTGATCGTAAGCTTTTTCTAGATCTATGAAAAATCATGTGAAGGTCCTCCTTCTATCTATACTTATCAACTTCAGATTAACTATGGATACATCAAAAAGAAACTTAAAAAAAGAAATGATAGACATAGATAATGCTATTTCGAGAAGGGAGAACAAACAAGAAAAACATCAGAAGATATGATTCATAAGAAAGAAAATAACGAAGATGAAATTATTGGATATCCAATCCAGAACAAGATAACAACGCATACCTTCCTATGTGTTGTTTATTTTGTCTTGGAGATGAAATTCCATTGCAGAAAAAGAACCATATATGGTCCAAAAATAGGATATTACAATCTCAACACAAAATTACCAAAAACTGAAACAATCTTTTTCCTCTTTGCTCCATCCTACTCTAAGTATTACTCAAACCCACCACATTTAAGTAACAAGGAAAGCTTTCCCTTGCAAAAAGTGATGACGTGAAATATTATTTTTAGAGGTGCAGGAGTATGGCTCCATGCAAGTGATGGTGAAGTGTCTCTATGAAAGGATAGAGGATGGATATAACAAAGAATGCAAACAGACAGACTTAGTCAGCAATTTTATATGCAAGAGTGGGATCAAGAACCAAAAACATTTGTAAACCTCTATATTTGTTGCATTAGCCTGAATAGAACCATGATGCTGATCCATAGAAGCATTACGTCCTCCATCTGATTCTGAATGGCCCGACGAAATCCTTTCAAGTACCCGCTCAATGAATGCAACAAGCTCAGAATGAGAACCACGTAGGTGAGATATTTGTAAGATGTGATTGCAATACTGGGGCAACTCAATCAGACGATCCACAAACTGTTCCAGAGCCTTCGTCCCAAAAACAAACATCTGTTTGCAGAGAGGCCATCAGTAACACAACACATCAAATAACAACAAAATGATGAAACAAGACATTATAATCTAGTACAAACTTTGGAATCTGGAGGTTTACGCAATGCATCCAAAACACCTCGTAGGGCAATCCCAAGTGTGAGATGAGTTACAAGCTGATGCTTGATGAGAGAGCCTGAAATATGACAATACAACGCCATGAACATAACATGCTTACCAAAAACAGCAAGTTTCAGCAGATAATTAGATGGACTGTAAGACGGACAATCAATACCATTTACTTGCTAACAAAGTGCAGATGCAAATTACAAGTACGACCAATCATACTCCCAGATGTCACAATCATCCAAGCAAACACAGGAAGTAGGCAGCCAATGAAATAACAAATTTTCAACTGGAAGCTTGAAGCTCAAATGCAGATTTCACTAGTTCTACGGGGACTGCCTAGAAGTGAATGCCTTGGTTTCTACTCAGATTGTTCCACACTATTTTATTCCTTGAATAATTCCCTGAGCCTAGTAGTTCTTGTGGGTGCTGAAAGTAAGTCTGCATCCGACCATGCATTGTGAACAGGGAACGTTATAAAACATAAGGGTTTACGATTTTGTCTCGCCTATATATTCAGTTTCCAAGAGGATGAAACTTGCCTTTAACATTTTGAGGGATCAACAATGAGAAAAGGAAAGGAGGCCAAGATAATTATTCTGGACAGCATTAAAAAGAAAGGGCTAAGAGAAAGGAAGGAGAAAAGAAATTATCAGACCCTATATGTCCATCCAACCTATAATTTTACAAGAGCTGAGTAATGTAGGTGTACAGTGACTTTCATAAATATATATATGCAAAAAACTAGTGTTATGAGCGCATAAAGGCAAAACAAACTAGAATCTTGTTACAAAGATGATATCATGATTATGCTGTAGTAGTTAGTAGGGTTTACTGCTGCAATAGTGATTAACTTGGTGAATAAAACCAAATTAAACTAGAAAAGAACATGTTATAAGAAAAATGATAAATGTTGCAAAAGAAAAAGGGGTGTTGCTTGGTTTGAGAACAAAGTTATGAGTCAATGAAAGTGTCAAATCGCCTGGATATTACGAGGTTTCCGCATTACAAAGGCGAAAAAATCTGAATAGGAATCTAAATTTGAAGCCATTTCCAGCATGAAAGACCGATCCGAAATGACAACCAAGAGAAGGCAAGCCCTTTGATTGTTTGAGCCTAGGCATTCTCTTAAAGACAAGGTGATGGGGATAGCATTAGGACCAAGATCACCAGCACCTAAATGACACGAGGACCGAAGAATTGATATTTAGTTTTTTTTTAATCTAGTTTATTTTAGGAAACTAAAAGTTATTTAGGTTATTTTTTATATTGAGACTAAAGATTGGACGAAGAACTAGGCCACTAGGGGTTTTCTATTATTTTGTCTCCTTCACTTTTGTGGGTGTAAGCACGCCAGCCATCCAGCATCACAAGGGGTTGCACAAGTCTCCAAATCTAAGCAAAGTGGATCGAAGACCCAGGAAAGACCGAGTCTATTGAAAAGGTCCGTAAATGCCAGCAGAAAGTGGTCGAGAACAATAAGCCAAATATAGTAAGCAGCAACTAGAACATCCAGGGGTACTCTCAAGCATATTCAAGAAAGGCCTCACAATTAGGGGCTGGTCCCTTTCCCCAGCATTTGTTGATAGGCAAAACAAGGCCTACAACATCACACTGCAATAATGCACTAAGGATGGCCAAACAACTAGACTTGAAATTACTCCATCTATACTAAAGCATTCCAAACTAAAAGGGAGTAATAATTAGACAATAACGAAGATGATGAATTTATCAAAGAAATCAAGCTAAAACACATGGTGATTGAATATCAACAAAATTCGTGCAAAAACATTTTAATAAACTCAAAAAAGTTCTGCAAATAGGTTTGTCAACCATGAAACCTCACCGAAGAGAACTGCGGCAATTTTGAGCTGCCTCTCGGGGTACTTGGGGAAAAATTTGTATTCTTCAAATAGATTGCCAATCATGCACTCAAAGATCGATTGTTCCCTGTCAATTCATACGCAATCAACACCTCTCAATAAAATCTGAACAAAAAGCATCAATAACTTACCAAGAAGGCTCTCAAAGTGAATATTTGCATGCTAAAACAAGAGAATCAACAGACCAAAATCCAAAGATAGAAGACAAAAAACAAAGCACAAAGCTTGCCTTTTCCTAGGGAAAAAATCATATAAAGCAGCTAGCATTTCACATAGTTATATATCCTAATGGAGAGAGGGAAAACAGAAAGGAGGTTCACAGGTTGGTTCCAGATCCATGCAAATAGGTGCGGTCATCTGGGAAAAAAAGAATCATCCGTGACCGTGGAGAGACATTTACCTAATGATGTTTCCAACACCTCACCAAACGCAAAATAGTGTTGTGCAGGACAAGTGCTTTTGAGTTTGGACACTCTTTTGAATAAATTGGAGATTTACCTTATCCCTCGTATTTAGCAGCAAAAGTATTAAATATAATACTACATTGGCGCTTTGATTCTTCCCTCAGAAATAAATTTCCCATCCAAAGTTTTACATTAAAAGTGGATGACCAAGGAAATAAATTAATCTAATCGAGTGTTCGAAACTTCACTAAAGGCAGAATAAGTATTAAATATACCAAGAAATTTCCACAATTTCACATAGCAGCTAAAACTACAATTAAATATCACACTGTATCAGTGCTTTAATTCTCCCCTTAGAGATAAATGTCCCATACAACTTCTATGCTCTTAAAGTTAACTAGTATTACCTCAAATGCAGTAATATAAACGATCACTTCAGCATATTTCTTCATTTATGATCACTTCAGGGTTTACAAAAGCTTTTGATATTACTATTCAAAAGGTTGATTTCCTAATTCTGTTCAACGTGGTTGATAACTGAGCTGCAATGCCACCAAGACCATTTGAAAACCAAGACAGCTATACAAGTTCCAAAGTACGAGAGAGCCATCAAAAAGGAGTTTTGACTAATGGCTTATTCGGATTCAAAAAAGCATCCAACTAATACAAAACTCGTATGCTATATGCTTTTGGATGTTAAAATACAGAAGAATGTAACAACCGGTTCAGTTAAACTTGATAGAAACTAGAAAACCACAGACCAGCATAATTGCTACGTTAGTGCACATAAAAATATGGTAAAAGAGATGGTCCTAGAAAAAAGTAAACAAGCTACCTATTCTCAGGAGATTCCTTGAACCGAGCAAGCATTTGAATCATCGTATCAATGGTTAATTGACCAGAAAACATTTGATCGAAATAAGAGTTGGCTTCTCCCTCAATGTCGTCAGTGTATCCATCAGAGGGTGATGAATCAGTACCCCCACTACTCTTCATTCTCGAATTAGTATTCATAAATGTCAACTTCCCCACTTCGTCAGAAAGCTGGCTGGAGATAATCAAGCCCGTATGAGCTTGAAGAACCTGTAAACATACAGATCATAAGTCTCCATGAATCAGGAAATAAAACTCCACATGACTAATTAAAACAACCAACTGGTAAAGGTAAAACCTTCAAGAAAGTAGGACTTGTCTCCGAATAAAGGTTCGAAAGACCACCAGAAGGGTTAAACTGGTCAGCAGAAACATCCTGAGATACGGCAAATTGAATCTCCTTCAAGAATTTGAGGCACTCCTGGAAGCAGAAGCATTGATATCAGCCAGTTTTACTATTTCCCCATCAAATCTTATGAATACTAACAAAGGTTGTAAATTGTAATGAATGATGAAACATAATGTGCGACAAGCTGGATTACAAATTGCTCAGCCCATAATTCCGCGTATGGGACTGTGGTGGACGAGAGAAGAGGAGATGGTGGAAATATCTATCATTACCTCAAAGAAAACATCTTTGTAAGTAGTTAAATTAGAGCTCAACCAGTTCTCTAGGTCTACAAATTCTTTTCGTGAACCAAGGGCAGCAAGTCGAATTCCAAAATATGAAGGCACCATATCCAATACTTGTAAGAGTATCTGCAACACAGAAGTCAAACAAAAGGCACCTCCATTAAATCTGCAGTATTGGAGATATAAGGGTATAAATGGAAGACACGCGAAACAAAAAAAGAAAAGAAAATATGATGCAGAGGGAAATTTCTGATCTTTGTGAGAATTCAGCAGATTAAGGCAATGCACGACCACTGAACTAGCCCTTCATCAAATAAAATAAGAAGCTTTAGTTGGTTTTAAATTGAGCAGCATAACAACAGAATCTTAGGGAGAACCTTCTCATCAAGTATGGAAATTCTAGGACTACTTATCTAGGGGGAAAAAAAAAAAAAACAGAAGAGGAAAACTCTATCAGAACAACACCATCAAAAGGGAATAGCATTTGCATAAACAAATTTCAGTGATAATATATTCATCTCACATACAGCAACAATATCAAACACTCAACTGTATATTCATCTCACATACAGCAACAATATCAAACACTCAACTGTATATTCATCTCACATACAGCAACAATATCAAACACTCAACTGTTGCACGTAGTTAATATAGTGATACAGATGGCCATAACTATCGAGTGTCAATTCAAGCAATGCAATTATGACAAGAAGTCATTGAAATCAAATGAACATTTATCCAACTATTTGGGGTTTCAATGCACATTACATTCTGTTATTCACCTACATCCCCACCACATATGGTCAGGTCATATTTCTTTAGAAAAATCCAAAACAAACTCTGTAGTTTAGGTATGACATACTACTTGACAAAAGTAATAAGTGCACTACTGTGTTTACCTTCAGCTCCTGGCAGACGTCCAAAACTCTAGTAATATCATCTGGATTGGTGTTGTAAACATCTAAAAACCCCCGCAGCAAAAGATTAGGATTAACATGCCACAGCTGAAGAATCATACCACTTCCAGCGCTATTTCTAAGTATGATGGGAAACACAGTCGAAGAAATCTCATACTGGAGGAGGTTATAAGCAGTCTGCAATCAAAACAGCAAAGTCTATCAAACCAAAAGACTGAAAAGAAGGGGGGGAAATGTTTGCAAAGAACATGCACATCTCCAGTACATGAATGTGGGCCATCCCAAGGAGCAAGACTTCAGGGCAGTGTTCCAGAGGATGCTTAAGCATTGATCGAACAGTGCTCGCATGACCTCTCTCAGCTAGCAGACACAAAACCTTCAAAAGGTCAAGACTTAACCATGCATGATTTTTGTGTCCAAGTTGAAATTTATGGCCATGCACAGCATCAACGTATGCCTGCAAGTGAGTTTGGAAAGTCAGACACACACACACACACAGAGCATAAGGTCATGAATAAGAACTGGATGCTAAGAGCATCATACCAATTGCCTCCCAGAATGTGCAAAGGTAAATACTTCAGGGGGTACTGCAATAGCATGCTTAAGAAAAGATAGCTGGCCATCAGTATTCTTCCAAACTGACCCACAAATAGCATGGAGTGGGAAAGGATCCTGCAATGTTTATTAGAATGGTGTGTATCAACAAAGATGTTCTACGGAGGAAAACTATATACAGTGTGCATGCAATCAAAAAAATTCTGAATTCATGCATAGTGACAAACCTGGCATGCATGTCTATAAACTGACATAAAAAAGGAAAATGCCGCCTCGTTAGGGAAGTAGAATCCATCATGATCGAGGTTTTCAACAACAGTACACCAATTGGTTTCAGGAGCCTGAAAGTTCAAACATTCAGAATCCAAAAAAAAAAAAAGAAGCAGTTTGAACTTGCATAAGGGAAGGTAAAAAATACACAAATCAAGATTCAAAAAAGATGCAACAGATAGAACCCACGAGTTGCTTGATTGAATTGATAAGGACGTCAATATTCCATGAGCTCAACAATGGCATATCTGATGAAGTGCCGGTGCTAAGAGCAGAACAGAAAGTTGAAAATGAATTCTGATTCTCATCAAGCGCAGCATGCGTGCGGGCAATTGTACCAAGAATCCTAGAGACAGTCATTTCCGTCAGTGGTAAAAACAGGGATAGCATCTCTGTGCACTGTGCGACATTGACTGTGCATCCATAACCCAATTCCTTCATTACATCGGCCATGCTCATCTCTTTCTCCATTTCTGCTAGAACAGCATCAAAATCATTCTCATCACCTTCATCGAACAAATCCAAACTCCTGGAGCATAAAAGACAAGCATTAGTACTTGTGTGCATAAAATTATGTTTACATAACAAGCATGAATAAAGGCAAAGCTATTTCCAGAGGACTAATCAATGGATGTGTATTTGTTACCTCAAAAACGTTGCCTCATCCAATTCACTGGAGAGCAATGGAGCTAACATAAATTGGTCACTCTTTTTCAATTGCAATAAGGACAACATATGCACAAAAGAATCTACATGCTTGGACAGGCCCTCAGATCGATGGAGAAACATGAAAATGTTCTGAATTTGCTCAACAGAATCAACACACGCATGACTTGTAAATAGTTCCCCAATCTGAGCCATGCAGAAGTTTTTCCCTGGAAACCAGTGTACATTTAAATCCATGTTAAACAAGCAACAATGTACAAAACTATAAGAACAGAGAAAAAGATTCAAAATGGGGAGGTGTTACTCCGTGCATTCTCTTTTGGAGAGTGACAGGTGTGAGTTGACAGTCATAACTTACCACACATTCTGACATCAGAATTTTCGGAATCCAACAAAGCAAGTCCAAATACAATTTTCTCAGATGATGACAAGTGCAAAGCATTTGACAAACTTTCAACAAACTCTTCATTGATTGCTGCAATTTTCAATGACTCACAGAGCACTGTATTGAAATTCGGTTTATCCAAAACATATTTGAAGATTGAACCAAATATTGGTTTCAGTTGCAGATTCTTCAAATCTTTCCCATAAATATTCAGGTGATCCAAGCAGGTTTGCACGAGCAATATGCTTCCCTCAGTTCCATACCCGACATACTATAAAGAGAAACAGAAAATCAGCATGGTCCATACGAGAATAGAAAAATAGAATCAACTCACTTGATACAACTATTCATCAGATTTCAATTGTTTTCTCAATCATCAATGGGTGAGTTGGTAAAAAAAAAAGGCAGATCAATGAAGTTTTTTAATTTCCTTTCTGCAGACGCAATTCAAAAAAAAAAAAAAGACAGATCAATTAAGTTTTTAAGTTTCCTTTCTGCAGACGCAATTCACCTCCCTCCTTGAGGTTAGTGATCGTGAAAAAGGATAAAGGGTCTTATCCAGTTGAGGACAACATAAAGAGAGATGTATATACATACACATATATGAGAATATATATATATATATATACAGAACATATCCTGTGAGGGCTCCCTCACAAAAAAAGTGCGGGAAAACAGTTGTGGGCCGTTGGATCCTATGCCCTTCATGCAATCCAACGGCTCACAGTTGTTTTCCCGCACTTTTTTTTGTGAGGGAGCCCTCATAGGAAACTTCTTGTATATATATATATATATATATATATATATATATATATGCACGCAAGTATATACATAGGAGCTACATTTTTAATGATTGCAACTCCTCTCTAACCCTCATGACCCTAAAATGGTAATGCCACGAAACGTATCAAGAACCACACAAGCCAACTCCAACCCTGAACCCTGTATCAAACAGCCCTAAATAATCAAGGAGTTCCAAGTCGCCAAGGAGTCTAAGAAGATGCAACCTATATGCCATAAGAACTGTTACTGATAGATACAGACAACAAGAAACGTAATACTCAGAGTTGCACAAATTAGCCACAACAGCACACAATGCTTAGCAAAAAGAAAAAGGAAAAACGCAAGCCATGCTATTGAACCTCTGGAATGGGATTGACCAAGGTTAATGCTAAGAAGACCGCATCCGGTGGTTCTATGCCAGCAATATCCAAGTGGAAACAAGTTAGTGATTTGAGGCAAAATCCTACAAAAAGAAGGCCTCCACAAATGCATCAGGGCATTGCACTCCTGGTTCCGTGATAAAAATCGTCTTGTATATGGATCTAGTAGACCAACACTGTAGGCCAGCTAGTTTTGGTCGGCTGCTAAAAAGCTACCCAATTGCATCAACTGGGACATAATGCACTAGCAACCATTCTGTTCCGCTATCCTAACTCTTTTTTGAGGCTACAGTCACTTGCATACAGACTACATTTGGAGCAATTCTAGGATAAGCTAAAGCATGAATAATGCTGGCTAATATGATCACATTTCTAGCCCACATTAACTCTGATTAACATTGTGTGAAGGATCCCCACTCAAAACTGGGAATAAAGCCTATTGACTGTGGGAGATATTACAAGGCACCTCTGAATATCTTGACTTGGTGCATATCGCTCATACGTGAAAGAACTTCAGCTGGTGAAACCATACCCATTTTCCCTGAAAAGTCCAGCTAATAGTTATGCCCATAAGGCTAAAGCGGAAGCTGCCCATGTACATGTTCAAAGATTAAAACATTCCGTGGAGTCCAAAGTACTCTCAACAGTCCGGTCAACTCACCAAAACCTGCCAATACAAACAACTTAAACGGATGCCTTCAGCTTTAAGAGAACCAATGCTCTTCACCATCAAAAGAAAATCAATCATGCTCACCCCAATCACTACCCATCAAACAAAATGGATCTGTCACCTCCTTTACCTTGTTTTCCGCACACTAATCCCTAACCCCAACCATGCAACCGTACCTCTAAGAAATTTCCCCTGGACTCCAAATAAGCCCAAAGCAGCAACCTAAGAAGCTTGGACATAGACACTACGACACGAAATTACAGACTCCTTATTTGTATAAAAATTAGTACTACAACATGTCAAGACACTAGGAATAGACTGCTCATTTCAAAAACTTAGACACAGTACCTACAAGATAATTGAAGTCTAAGGAGACTAGTTTTCGGAAGGCCGAGCTACCCAAGCTGCACCGCATATCATAGTATGAGATCAAGGGCCAACTGTTTGACAAATTATGAATGTCACACAATTCTCCCACGTAAGCGAAGCAATGAGAGAGAGAGAAAGACCAACCTCCCCCAACTCCATCTTTCTGTTCTCTCATTCTCTTATTTTCTACTTCTCTCTCTCGACTAGGGCCTGATGAGTGAAACAAAACAAGAAGCCTAAGTACAAAAAGGCCCACTCTTAGTAGCAGGATCCTCCTATCGAGATGGCAAATCCAACTCAAAACCTCGCTCCCACACTCCCAAGACAAGACTCTCCCAGGAATCTCGCTCCCATCGAGAAAGTAGCCCGCTCCCAAGTAGGATAAAACCTCTTAAGCATATAAATCTCAAAAGAAATAAATGAAAAGATACCAAGCAAGAAAAAATATGAAGTAAAGACAAGATATTAGAACAATACTCACTCAAATTTGCTCAAGTGCTTATTAAACGTAATATGAATTATGAAGTGACCTGTATACTAGAACTAGCAACAAAATAAATTTCGTTACGATATCGTCATTTTATTTACATTAACACTTATATCTTTACATATACACATACTCCTGTAGACGCTCCCAATCTTCTATTCTTCTATATCCTTCCGCTCCTGCTTCACAACTAACGGTCCACTGCAGTATGTATAAAGATAATCCACAAAATCTACGAATCAAGACAAGGGGACACCAACCCCGTCATACAGGTAAAAAAAATGGTCAAACAACAAGTTTCTAATCAAAAATAGGCTCCTCCAAATCGTGACAAGATCTTCTATTCTGCTGCACCGCAATCATCCACATCGGAGTCAAAGAAGCAAGAAGCAAGCCTTTCCTCCCCTCACGTCCTCCAACTCCCTAGCACCCCTCCCACTCCCTAATGGCCAACGACATCTTCGTCAAGCACCCAGTCAACCATAAACACAACAAACACCCTATACTAATGTTCCTTGCCAAGCGGGCAATGGATGAGAAGTGACAAGACTATCCATCATATTTGTACAAGCAGCAAGTTAGCCAAGAACATGTCCTCCCAAAATGTTAAAATTTTGGCAAACTTCACTTAAATCCCCAGTGGTTGAGTCGATGTGCGGATTGATCCCCTAACCTTCATTTATCAGCACATAAACCCATGTGACTTGTGACCTTATGCGCACCATCTCATTTTCCATCCAAATTAATGGCAACGGTACCTCCCTCTCCTATAAGGAAAGCGGACCATTTCTAAGACATTAATAGGCTTGCAACTTCCGAAATACACTATCCCATCAACCTATGTTCACAACCCTATCCCCAACCCTTTCCCTGCCATACTGCCGCCACACCCTCATCCTTCGCAGTTCGCACTCCGCTTAATTTCAAAAGAAATCCCTTAATTGTTTTTCGACATCTATTTTACAAACGTGGACATGGACCAAATATTCAAAAATCAAGGTACATGTTTTAGAGGTCAAATTTCTAATTGATGCAAAACAAGCAAGAGGAGCTCCTATCCAGCCTCACCTCCATTGAAACTTGCAAGTGCATTCGTTTCAAAGAAAAAAGTACGTCAATTGGACTGACAACCCATCTTTCCTTTTTACCTCTTTCTACATCTACTTCATTATTGAGATAAAAAAGAATCTCCAAAAACCTGAATAAATTGACAATTTGGTGAGTAGGTAAATTTTTCTTAATTAGCTCTTTGGACAGTCTGTTAGTGATTTGAAGAACTCAAACAAGGCTTTCGCTAAATGTTCAAGTGTATTAAATCACTTTTAAGTATCCAGGTAGGCAAGGCAACAATGTTTAAGTTCTTAAGGTTGAAAAAGAGAGGTCTAGAGGCTTTTACTCAATTTATATGCGGGGTCATCTGAGAGGAAGAAGACGAGGGTATCAAAGTTATGTTACAATTTCTATAATAGAAGTCAGTGGTGCATAAGCCAACAGACTACAAGAGGGATTAGGCGCTCAGAAATGAAGGTTGGGGGTCAATCAGCACATCAACTTAATCATATGGGGTCAAAGTGAAGTATGGCACTAAAGTACATCAGATAGGCATACTTTTTTGTACTACCAGTCTAGGTCCTGAGCTCGCTGAATAAGGCATACTTTTTTGTACAACCAGTCTTGGTCCTGAGCTCGCTGAATAAGGCATTCATTTCTATGGCCATGGCAAACAATATTGACAAATGGCTATGGTAATTTTTGGTGAGGGAATTTACGGATGAGGGGAAGAAGCAATTAATGAATTGGGAAGTCGTTTCACTTCCCAAGGAAAGATGGGTCTTGCATTATGTAGCAATGAAGCATTGTGATAGCAAACATTGCCCTCCTTGGAAAGTGATTATAGAGATTTCCCAACAATCATAATTCTATATGGATTTACCTTAAAATATGCATTTACATTAAAAAAGGCGAGTATTTCTCACTCTAAACTCTACAGCTATAGAAAAGGATAGAGAACAAAACTTGGAGGCTTCTACAACAACACTAAAACTGAGATATATGGAACTAGATGAGAATTGACATTCCAATATCAAAAGCCCCAGACATAACTAACAATGCCATCTACATAGGAGTAGGATCGTCAAAAACAACTCATACACTTTATTGAGTGGCTTGTTTTTCAACAAAAAGCCTCTTACAAGCTAGGAAGCATGGGTACTCATACGGGGTACGGGTACTGGCACGAGATACGGCAACAACCCAAAAAAGTAGGGTACGGGTATGATGGGGGTAAGACAATTTCTTTATGTATATCTTTTTACAATTTTGGCATGATTCATTAGATATAACAAGTATAACATATTTTATAGATAGAAGCAAGAAAACAAAAGCTAACGGCACTTGAACTTGAACCCATAATGCTTGGACTCATCTTCCTATGAAATAAAGTGCGATAGCCTAATTTTTGTGCATGCAACTATCATTGGTTTCAAGATGGAAAGCAAGAGATATTTCAAGGCCCATTTAAAAAATCAAAAAAATGAATAGATTTTTGACATAATAACGAGAAAGAAGAGGCAGCAGAAATAATGAAAGAAAGAGAGGGGGATCGATAGAAAAGATTAGTCAACCATGATCTTGTTTTTTTCAAAATCAAGCTCTAGGTCTGAGTCGTGGTCTCGAGTTTTTGACTTTATCGCATTGAGTTCTTGTATATTAAGGCCAACAGCTTGAGTTTTTTTTTTCCATGTGGAATCCCTAAAGTTTTGAAAACTTCAAAGTACCCAGAAAAGTACCCAACGAAGTACCCAGAAACTCAAAAGCACCCGGTACATTCGTATTTTGAAGTACCGGTACCCGGCACGAGTACAGTACAGGTATTTTGGGGTTTTAGAAGTACCCGTGCTTCATAGCTTACGAGTTACGAATGCCATAAACACAACAATTATCTTTCCAAACTTCAGGAAAATATCCTTGCCCTTTGTTTTCTTAGATACATTTTCCTCAAACAAGATCGCAAATTATGACAGAACAAGAAAACAAAAAGGATGAAGAGGGTAAAGAAGAAGCTGGAATTATGCGAATACGTATTCATGAGCTGGGTTGGAAGGAGATGAGGAACCAATAAAATAATATGGGTGGATAGCCCAAATGCACTAGAAGGGGCATTCAATGAAAACTTTCTCCCTAAACTGGGTATTTTTTGGGGACTAAGATTGGTAAGGAGACAATGTTGACTTTTGTCTACATATCATACATGTCCAACACCTAGAGGGAAGAAGTAAGAATATTACTACTATGGTAGATTGATATTGCTTTTAAACCAATACGATTAGTACCCAAACCAAAGTGAGTGCTTAAGGACCACAAAATTCCAAAGATTTCATTAAAAGCACAACTGGCAGCTTTACCAGGAACAGAATCTTCTACATTGCCCACTACATATTGTCAATCGTTTTTCATTCATACATGCTGGCATGCTGCATCCATGTCATACCTCACCCTATTTTTCAAATGCAAACATGGTAAAACTGTGGCACCCTAAAATAAAAAATGCATGCAAACTTTAAAGGGTGTTTGCACAGCCTACCGCATGGTAATTCATGTTCACAAGGAATTCCAATTTCCATACAACTAGTAGCCAAAAGTTGTCCCACAATCCCATCTGAAAAAAAATTGTCCCGCAAAAGCATTCCTCCCCATATTCCATATAAAGGTGCCAAATTTAGTCTGTGTACATGCCTTTCAGCACTTTATAGATTACACAACCCATACAAATATGAAGTTTCCGCAAGCTTCAATGCCTAGAATTTAACTAAATTCACACTCTAGAGTCAGTCTTCAATCCCGAAAAACCTCAAAACATAACTAAATTCACACTTCGTATGTCTTCAATCTCCAGAAACCCAATTACCTCTTTCTAGAACCTAGAGAACCCATGAAACGAGCTGAATTCAATTAACACACGACCAACGCAGTTCATAAAGAATCCATAGAATACAAAATGGAGAGGCTCAAAAGGACGGATCGCTCTATCTATACAGTATGCATCTATATGCCAAAACTCAAAACAGATACTATTTTTATACCCATATAGAGAGCGAGCGAGCGAGCGAGAGAGGGGGGGGGGGGAATATTACCTCACAGAGCTCTTGGAAAACGTCGTCGTCGGAGTTTGATCCGTTCAAGCTCTGGAGCAAGTAACGAATCTGGGCCGATAAGGTGGGAGAGAAAGGAAGCATGACGGGCGAGTTCGATTGGTAAACAAACACTAGGGTTTTCTCAGAGAGAGAGAGAGAGGAGAGAAAAGCAGGAGAAAACTGATTAGATTCGAGGGATTCGGGAGGGGGTTGCGAGACGGAGACGATAGGTGAAGAAGTGTGAAACATTGGTGGGTCTGTTTCTCTTATAGGTCGGGTTTGTGACTGTGACTGCGATTTTATTTTATTTTTTTTTTGTTTCTAAGAAGAGATAGAAATCTAGAAATATCGTTAAAAATCAAAACACTACAATTAGTCCAAGCAGAACAAGAAGTCCAATACAAAAACAGTCCAGGCAGAATAAAACTTAAAAAGAAAAGAACACTAATTAACTCAATTTATTTATATTTATTCAAAAAAATCGCATTGGTTAGTTTTGAGTCAATTTTTGTTATGAATCATTAGTTCGTCTCGAAAAATCTACAAAGTAAAATATTATCATTAAACATTGTAAAAAAAATTCACTCAACAAAAATCATTGAATTATTTTTGTCTCTTTTCATAAAAAATTTAGTTTATATAATCTTTTATTTTTATATTCTTTTCGTCGATACAAACCAATAATTCATAAAAAGAAAAATATACTCAAAACTAACAAATGCGAAAAAAAATTGAATAAAGACAAAAAAAAATAACCTGATCAGTTATTTTGCCAAAGAGCCCTAAATTAATTGTTGTTAAATATAGTGGATGATATAAGCAATTAATTAGAATTTTATATTTCTGTAAAAAAAAATATTTAACCAGCAGAAACACTGAGAATAAACAAAATATGTAAGACTGTATAATACAGTAAATTGAATAATTTCAATAATAAAGGGAAAAAATGAAACTGCCGTTTTCATTTTTTCGTCTTTACCAAATTTTTCAGGATTTCTCAAGTAATAATCTTGTTCTCCTATGGTTTTAGCGAGTTAGCCGTAATTAGTTTACTATCTTAATCTTTTAGTCTTAATTTTAGTAAAATCTGAAATCTATCTTTCGTTCCCCGCACGTGTGCACCTTGGAGCATCTCCAGCCTTGGCCCAAAATTTTCCCACATTTTGGTACAAATTTGGGTAAATCCACAGTTTGGGATTGCCCCAATGCCAAAATAAATTTTTTCCCATTTTTTTTTTTAAGTATTTGTGGGAGATAGAGAGAGAAGAGCTATTCAACCGCCATCACTACCACAACTACCCCCATCGCCACCAATTTACAACATCAAGAACAGCGTTTCAACCTCCGGCAACAGCAGCGGCACTAGCGTCGTTTCTTTTTTTGCACTAAAATAGCATCTCTGCCTTCTTCATTTGCATCTCTGGCGGCATCAACAACTCCGGCACTAAAATAGGTCTGGTCTCATCTCTCTCTCTCTCTCTCTCGAAAGAGCTGTTGGGAAAAATGGGTGAGGCTTTGGTTGTCCCCAATTTGGGACCAGGAATGGGTAAAACCCAAATTGGGTAGGGATTGGAGATGAGTTTTGGAGGGTTTGCCCAAATTTGAATTTGGGTCTTTAAATGGGTGAAGGCTGGAAATGCTCTTAGAGTATCTCCATTTGACATTTTTTGTTCACTTTAGTGTAAGACTTTAGGCAACTACCAATAAAAACCTTTTTCTTCCCTCCATTTGTCTTTTTTAGAGACATTTTTAAGTAACCACTTCAGTGACAGACTTTAACCATGAGCTAGCTGCCACTAGTACGAGAGCGTGGTTTGGTGGGTCCCAGAACCATGTTTTCTTGCAAATTCAAGACATTACCGTTGAAGGGACCTTTTAAAAGAGACTGATGAGCTTCAATTGCTTTGTTTTTCTTTTTTATGCTCTGCAACTTCAATTGCTCTATTTCTACACCTTCAATCTTGAAGACACCATATCCAACCCAACCTCTGCTTTCTTTAAACCATTTACGTAGTGGAAAAGGCCACCATTTAGGAGCCCTCAAGTTAATCCCCCATATCATTCTCAAATACCACAACCATTTGGTTCTTAATCTTACGCACTAATGCTATTTATGGTAGCATGTATATTGTAAACAATTAGGAAGATTGTAATCAAACCAAATTAGGTAGGTAGAATAATTAGATTTCATTTGCTTTCCTTATTTGCCTTTGTATCCAGCCTATAAATAATTCCTCCTTGTGAGAAGAATAAACATATCGTTCGAATATTTCGACATGGTATCAGAGCAGGTTCCAGGAACCTAATCTTTTTTTTCGTTACCTTTTCTCTCGATTAAGTCGACCAGTCAGACCTCTGGTCTTCTTCCTCTTCTTTTCGATCTCTATCTCTCTCGCTACTCAACGTAGCACCTCAAACCCTTGGCTGGTTCATCATCCTATGTCTTTCTTTTGACACAACAGCACCAAACGAGGTTCAGAACCAGCGACATCACCCTAAAACGACTTCCACCCTCCTTTTCGACTTAGAACTGAAGAACAGAGGCTATTTACATCGATCTACGACCACCGACGATCTCGTCCAAGCCCAACAACCCTCGTCAGACACTCGCCAACGTCCAACGTCCCTCGTTTGAGCTTCCTTAGCCTCCGTCAGCCCCTCAAAAAGGCTCATTTGGCTTCTGAGGCACTCGTCGGAGCTTCTTCCGTCACCGACGACCCTCGCCGATAGCCACCAGCTCATGTCGGACCTCCGACAACCTTGGTTCACCCTCGCCGACGACCACCAGCTCTCATCTGACCTCGATTCACTCTCGCCTGACCTTTTGAGTCTCTCGTCTGATTCTGTTTTCACTGGGTAAGGCTCAGATCTAATTTTCCTCTAACTATTAAACCTCTGTTTTGTTATTTGCATCTATTATGGGTGATAAATCTAAGAAGAATGACACACCTGAAACCTCTGAAATCAAGGAAGTTGTTAGGTATTATCGTCGGTCTCTCACCACAGTTAAATTAAATGGATCTAACTATTTGCCATGGTCACGTGCTATGACTGTCTCTCTGCGCCCAAGCGGTGAGAGTTCCTACATCACCGATGATCCATCTACTGATTCCACTTGGTCCCAACATGATGCTCATATAATGACTTTTTTTTGGAATAGTCTTGAACCCGATATTTTTGAAAATGTTGCTTGCCAGAGACATCTAAAGTTGTTTGGGACACTCTCAAGGAATTATATTCATTATATCAGAATACTTCTCGTATATATCAGATTTATCAGCAGATTTTCTCTCTCCAACAAGGAAATCGATCCCTTGATGACTACTTCTCCACATTAAAAGGGATGTGGGATGAGTTAAATGTTTATCAACCATTATCCATAGACTTAAAGGTTCAGCAGAAATACAGAGATGACTTTCGGGTTTCAAAATTTTTGTCTGGACTAAATTCAGAACTTGTTCCTCTAAGTTCTCAGATTTTATCTGGTAAGGAAGTTCCTACTGTTGGTGAGGCTTTTGCTCGTATTCGACGGGCTGCTACGCATTCATCTGATTTATAGCATTCGATTCCATCGGCTCTAGTTGCTCCCATTGCATCCACTACTTCATCTTCTGGAAATATTAGCAATCACAATACTCCCAGTCGTAATAGTTCCTCTGAACGTGGTGGTCGGCGTGGAGGACGTGGGGGGCGTCGTGGCACCAAGAAGTGCACTCATTGTAGTGCAACCAACCACGATGTTGAGTTTTGCTGGAAGCTTCATGGCAAGCCAACTTGGGCTAATCAGGCTACACTTGAGGGGGAGCCATCTGCTCTTGCTCCTGCTCCTGCTCAAATTACTATATCCAAGGCTGAGTATGATTCTATGATTCAAAGGGCTAATGCATCTTCTTCTTCTTCCACTGCGACCCATGTCGCCGTAGGTACTACTTGTCTTCACTCATCTTCTCGTACTCGCAGTACTCCTTGGATTCTCGATTCTAGTGCTTTTGATCATATGACAGGTGACTTGTCCCTTTTAACTAATGTCGTTACCCCTTCTGTTGCTTCTTATGTTACTATTGCTGATGGCTCTAAAATTCTTATTCGTGGCATAGGCACATATTCCTCATCTGGTCTTGGTTTTCCATCTGTCTTATATTTGCCACAATTCCCTTTTAATCTTATTTCCATTCATAAACTTTCTCATACTCACTAGTGTTCTATACTTCTCATTGTGAATTTCAGTATCTAAAGACACAGAGGATGATTGGTTTAGGGTATGAGAAAAATGGTCTGTATTACCTTCAGGAGGAGGAGGAGCAGCAGCAGCAGCCGACCACCTGTTCCATGTTATCTATCACGCCTTATCAGTGGCATTGTCGTCTTGGGTGATAAGCCCCCAATATTGTAGATATTCGGGCTTATCTAGCTCTTTTGTTCACACACACACGCTTTATCTTGCTTTTATATGATTGATGTGCGTGTAGTGTTGTTTTTGGTAGTTCCATGGTAAACAAGTGCATAAGGCGCGTTTTGAAGCGTTTTGGGAGGCATCCCAAGAATTCAAGGACCAAGCACCCCATGACACTCCGCCATCAATCCAAGAGCCAATGAGTGAAGATTCGGCTAAGGATCAAGAAGTCCAAAGGTCACAAGGTCAAACCGGAAGGCTAAAGGCGTGTCCAAGGCTTACAATCACTCCCGGTCGAATCCGGGAGTGAACGAGGACTCACGAGACCAAGTGCTCCCCTTCCCGAGGCTCACACGATGTTCGGAAGTGTTTTGGAAGATGCCCGGTAGCACACAAGGCCAATGGATGGCGAAGAAAGAAGAGGAAACCTCAAATGCCTAAGTATTGATGCAGGTATTGATACCAGTATTGATAGGTATCAATACCTCTGAGGGACAAAGTTGGACAGAACCGTGGGTATCGATACCCCCAACCTTGGTATCGATACCCAGGCTTCTCGGGTAACATTGTAAATGCAGGTATTGATACCCAGTATTGATAGGTATCAATACCTAGCAACCCGAAAAAGTGTTTAATCCACTTGTTGGACTTTCCACTTATGGAAACTTACTACTTTTGTTGTTTTTGGGATATTTTTGTGAGAGAGAAAGGGTATGTGTATATATATATCCCTCCCTCTTTCTCTCTCATATGGCCTACACTTTTACTTAGCTTTAATTTTAGTCTTTCATTTTTTGCTCTCTTCTCTCTCCTCCATTGTTGAAGGAGATTGAAGCTCTAACTTCCTTAAGAACTCAAGTAAGTACTAAGTTTCCGTTAATTTCTCGTTTATTAATAGTTCTTGTAATCTTCGGATCTCCATATAAATCTAGTTTATTTGCGTTTTCGTCGGTTAAATCTTATCTCTCCTCTCCTAGCATTTTCCTTTGAAAACTCATGTTTTTATGTGTTGTTTGTTAATCTCTTAAGGTTTAAAGTTGTAGGCAAGGTTAAGATCATTACATAAAATTAGTTTTTAAGCATGTATGTCATGTTCTTTATTTCCTTCAAATTTCTAGTCAAATTTCCTAGTATGTTTTGTGAGTAGTCTAAATAGGCTTGGTTATGGGGTGAATATCACTCCATGATTTTGGTGTTTCAATGGCTTCTCACGTTTTTATGCTTATTGTGGGTTTGTGAATGGATTAATCACTCTATTTTCGGTCTAAACTTAGAGTTGTTAACCTCTTTGATTGGGTGTAGACAACTCACTTGGCACACACAATGCTTTGAGCTATGTCACTTTAGGTGTTCGACAAAATGTCTAAGAGAGTTTCTTTCCATTTACAAACCTCATTCTTGTGGTAAAGATTGGTTTTCATTGGGTGAGTTCAATTTTATGTACCAAAACTAGGAGTTGTTAACCTTTTTGATCTTGTGTAGGCAAGGGCTTGACTACTTGCCACACATGATGCTTAGAGCTATGTCACTCCAAGTGTTTGTAAAAATGCCTCAAAGAACTTATCCCATTGTTAAACCCATTTTCTAGAGTCAAAATGATCTTCGTTGTTAAATCTTCCGAGTGAGGGCAAGTGACTTTGTCTCTCACTTGAGTTATAGTTGAGAGCCATTGAATATCCTTAGTCATGGGTGGTATGAACCTCTAGACCTTGCCGCCTTTAATTTATAGTTTAAAACTTCATTTTCAATTGCATTAGAGGTAGAGAAAGAACCCCACAAACAAAACCAAACCAAAAGGTTGGTCGTCCTAACGCCAAAACCCCTATCGTAAAGTAAACCTTTCTCTAGCTCCGACCCTTCCCTGTGGATTCGACCTCGGACTTCCGAGTTATTATGCTGCAACCGACCTAGCCCTACGCTTGGGGCGACGCTATCTACAACAAAGTTAGGTCGCAAGCATTGGGCACCCGTCTTCTGCCAATCTTCGCAAGCTAGTTCCCAATCCACCTAGTTTTTCTCCTTTTAATTGTGATAAATGTGAACTTAGTAAACACCACAGGGTTTCTTTTCCTTTACGTACTGAGTCACCATGTTTAGAACCTTTTGCTTTAGTTCATTCACTACAAACTTATGTGGTGCTTGCTACTTTGTTACATGTATTGATGATTTTTCTCGTTTAACTTGGGTAGATCTTCTCAAAGATCGGTCTCAATTATTTACTGTCTTTTCAAGTTTTCATGCTGAGATTGTTAATCAGTTTAATGCTAAATTACATATTTTGAGAACTAATAATGCCGAAGAATATCTTTCTCATCAATTTATGCATTTTAATGAAACTCATGGTATTATTCATCAAACTGCCTGTGTCACCACCCCTCAACAAAATGGGGATGTGGAAAGAAAAAAATGGGCCAATTTGTAGGGATATGCTGTTCTTACAGCTAATTATCTCATAAATAGAACACCTTCTCGAGTTTTGAATGGCAAAATTCCTTATCAGGTCATGTTTCCTAATAAAGACCTCTATATTCTTCCCCCAAAACTTTTTGGATGTGTTTCATTTGTTCATAATTTATCTCCAGGTCGTGATAAGCTTGATCCCCATTCTTACAAATGTATCTTTCTTGGTTACTCTCGGACCCAAAAAGGATACAAGTGTTATAGTCCCTCGTTACGGAAGCACTTCGTGAGTGCCGACGTGACATTTTTTGAGACAGTCCCATATTATTCCCTTGAAAGTGGACAAGTACAACCACCCGTGTTGACTGATCTTGGTCAATCTCCTTGTCTTTCTGAGCTTGCCACCCGACCCCCGATTACGCAGGTCTATGTTCGTCGTTCTTCTGCTGTTACTCCACTTGTTGCTCCTACAGCTCCAACTTCTGTACCCACATTATCTCCTCTAGCGTCCGCAGATCCTACTCTCGATCTTCCTATTGCTCAACGTAAAGGTATTCGTTCATGTACTTCCCATCCTATCTCACAATTTGTGTCTTATGATTATTTATCTCCCTCTTTTCGCGCTTTTTCTGTGTCTCTGTCTTCTGTTGTTGTTCCTAAGTCTTATTAGGAGGCCCTTTCTCATCCTGGATGGCTTTATGCTATGGAAGAAGAGATACGCGCTTTATCATTGAATCATACTTGGGATCTTGTCCCCAAGCCTTCTAGAGCCCATATTGTTGGTTGTCGTTGGGTATTTACTGTCAAACACAGCCTTGATGGTACTGTTGATCGTTTGAAAGCTCGTCTTGTGGCCAAAGGTTTCACCCAAACCTATGGGCTCGATTACACTGAGACTTTTTCTTCAGTTGCCAAACTCAATTCTATTCGAATTGTTATTTCTCTTGCAGCCAACCTTGATTGGCCTTTTCATCAACTTGATGTCAAGAATATGTTTCTTCATGGCGACCTCTCCGAGACTGTCTATATGGCTCAACCACCCGGTTTTGAGTCCAAGGGGGAGCCTGTGTGTCATCTTTGCAAATCATTACATGGACTCAAACAATCTCTCTGGGCTTGGTTTGATAAGTTCAGTAGTACCGTCATGTCTCATGATATGACTCGAAGTCAAGCTGATCACTCCGTATTCTTTAAAAAGACCACTCGTGGTATTGTGATTCTCGTGATTTGTGTGGATGATATTGTCATCGCCGGGAGTGACAGTGTTGGGATTCAAGTATTGATTCGTCATCTTCGTTCCAGTTTTCTCACTAAGGAACTAGGCAAGCTTCGGTATTTTCTTGGCATTGAGGTTGCTCGTTCCAAAGCGGGCATCAGTTTATCACAAAGAAAATACACTTTTGATCTCTTGAAGGATACAGGTTGTTTGGGTTCTAAACCTATAGCTACTCCCATGGAGACTAATCTTAAATTTTTGCCTGAAGATGGTGAGTTAGTTGATAATCCTGAGATGTATCGGAGACTTGTGGGTAAACTTATTTATCTCACTATTACTCGACCCGATATCTCCTATGCAGTCAGTATTGTCAGTCAATTTATGACTTGTCCTTGAGTTCCTCATATGGAAGCAATTGTTCGCATCTTGAAGTATCTTAAAAATGCACCTAGACGTGGGCTTCTCTACAAATCATCGAGGCACCTTCGTATCGAAGGATATACGGACGCTGACTGGGCAGGCTCTCCTGCTGATCGTCCTTCTAACACTGGTTATTGCACATTTATAGGTGGCAATCTTATGACATGGAAAAAGTAACAAACAGTCAGTTGTAGCACGTTCCAGTGCTGAAGCAGAGTATAGAGCAATGGCTCATACCACTTGTGAGTCGATTTGGTTGCGTACACTTCTACAAGAGTTTGGGATTCTAGTGCACGGTCCCACTCCTCTATATTGTGATAATCAAGTTGCGATCCATATTGCTAATAATCCAGTATTTCACGAGAGGACCAAACACATTGAAGTTGATTGTCATTTCATTCGGTCAAAAGTGGAATCTAAAGAGATCAGCACACCTTTTGTTCCTTCAGGCTCTCAACTTCTGATATTTTCACGAAGGCTCTTCCCAAGAGTTTCATTGACTCTATATGTCGCAAGCTTGCAGTATACGACGTATACGCTCCAACTTGAGGGGGAGTGTTGGAAACAATTATTATATATGGTAGCATGTATATTGTAATCAATTAGGAAGATTGTAATTAAACCAAGTAGGTAGAATTATTAGATTTCATTTGCTTTCCTTATTTTCCTTTGTATCCAGCCTATAAATAATTCCTCCTTGTGAGAAGAATAAACATATCATTCGAATATTTCGACACTATTTGATCAATAATACCCGCTCACCCCATACCTCGAATTTATTCCACCACAATCTCAATTCTTACCTAGTCAAACTTTTGATTTCCAAGCTCTAGCAAGACAAAATAAGAAAAAGGACCAATGCAACAAAAAGAAATAAATCGTAATTGGACTGTGAAGAAAGATGAAGCGTCGTGTAAAGTAAGGTTGGGGTTTCAGGAGATCCGGCTACTGGTACGGATCAACCGAGAACAAAGTTATGGGATCGTATTAGGGATGAGTATAATAAGGTTTTGGGTTATGAGACTGAGAGACTTGGTTCGGGTTTGATGAACCATTGGTCGTTTATTCAATCACACCTTAACAAATATCCTGGCTATAATGTTGAAGACAAGGTAAGTTTAGTTTCATATGTGTTCAACAGTTAGGGGCTGCAAATGGTTTCTACTACAAAACCCATGGACATCAGTTTAAGTGGCATGGTTGTTGGTTACCCCTGAAAGACACCGCAAAATGGTTTAAACATACCCAAAAGCAAGTTTCCAAAAAAAAATAAATAAATAGACAAAAAAAAAAAAACAAACAAAGAATCAGTTGGAGATGGCTATAAAGATTCCCCAATTAGCTACTAAATCACATGAACTGGCCCGACCCTATGGAAGCAAAGAAGCGAAAAACACAAAAAACATGCGACGAAGGAAAAATGGCGATCATCTAAAGGCTTCAAAATTTACTTGTCACACAATTTGGCAAGATGAAAAAGAAGCAAAGAGAAATAGTTGAACAAGAGTTGATGTTAGCAAAGCTCATTGCGTTATTGCTCATCTACCTTGCAACACACCAAAAGCTCATTCGATGTCTCTCCCACAAGTTTTTTTGTTTTTTAGCAAATAACTTCTATTTTTCGTTGTGGGATGTGGATTAGTTTGTGTTAGAGTTGCCCACTTAGGATATATACTATTTGAAAGATAATACCCTATCATATAAGCAAGGCCATTTATCTCAAAGTTAACCGGAGGCATTTTACCATTGATGAGACTATCCAATAGTGGAGAATGATCTCGAATATCTACATCAAAATATCTTTTGATGCAACTGCCTCCAATATAAGGGTGACTTGTGGTGATGATCCCTATGCGTGCCATGCTACATGGTGGAGTAATATTCCCAATGCGTACAATCTAAGCATCCGAGCATACCGGGAAAGCCATTCTCCTCCCCTTCTTGAAGTAAATGTGCAATATCTTGTTCATTTGGTTCGCGAAGGTGTGTCTCTCATACAATGCGACTATAGCATCACAGAAGCACTATAGTGACTCGATTTGCAGTGCTCTCACCAATCTTTAAGCACTCATCACATTGATTCGAAGCATATCCATAGGCAAGGATACAAACAACAAGTGTCAACTTCTGAATGGAAAAACACCCCAATCGTCTAGTGCGATATCTTTTTTTAACAAAGTAGTTATCATAAGATACAACATTTGTAGACACCCCAATTTGGAACTTTTAGACATCATTAAGCAGTGGCCAGTCGGCTCCCCAATGATGAAATGGATCAAAACATCCTTGGAAACTAAGAACATTGCTCCTTCTCTTTTCAAAACAAATCCTAGCATAAAAACAACATTCTAATACTTGAAAACCCCTTTTTAATGATATATAATAATGGTCAAACCAATATAAAATGAGGGAGATGTGAGGATTTTTTCAAAATGACTTCTTTCCCGACACGTTGAGGGTAAAATGGACACATCTTTTAAAGTACGAACGACAAGAGAGTGCAACCACTTGGGTTAGAAAATAAACTCAACCAACTTTTTTAACGCTTCAAATCATGCGCGAAACAGAGCTCGGTAGTGCCCGGGTGTCACACAACGGATGTGGCATTAGACAAACTCTTTTTCTAATCCGCCAAGCTCAACCCACAAGTGTTTGCAATGCAAGCAAATAAGATCAAGTAAGTATCTAAGTTTGCAAATGGTGACTTGATCAAGCAACAAGTAACAAGCAAATGCACTAGAATTGAAGGAAAGAACTCATTCTCATTGATCAATTCAAGAGTTACAATCACTAGAATAATTTTTGGGATACTTTGAGCAGTTGAAAAATTGGTTCTGTTTTACATAAACTGTTTATTAATGTCATTTCATTATTTTTACATGACATTCACATCTATAAATGCATTAGCATAAATCCCTTATTATTTACTGCTTCCCCTCTCGTTTGTAAATAAAGTTAAGTAATAAAACATTTTCTACATCCCACAAGTATTGAGGAGAGGCCAATTATGTGTTGGGCGAGAGGGGTGCCTTACTCTGCCCCTCTTATAACCTGGCTCTTGAGCCTAGAATATTTTCAATAAGACCAAAACCTTTTCCAAACAAAAATCACAGAAGTTATTCAATTTTTCAAAGCAAATGGTTTCTCAGGTGGCAAACCTTTTTCAAAGAAAACCCGGGTGGCGACTCCTAAAACAAAATAAATTTTTTGGGCGGGCAGCCCAACATCGTTCAAAATGCGAAGAAAATATCTCTTTACGCATTTGGTAGCGTCTACAAACCTAGTCAGGCGGAAAAGTGCCATTCTCGACAAAATAGTCTCGCCATATTTGTCGATGGCTTCCCTCCTGTAGACACCCCAATTTTAATCCCTGTGCATCCCCAATGATGAAAAAAATGCGCGAAATGTACCTCGGAACAGCTCCTTGAGTCGGATGGATCAAAAGAACCAAAAATCCGAAACCCACCTGAACCGTACGGCCCAAAACCCAGAACTGTACGGCTTACAATTCTCTTTGCACTATGCGGTGTAGCAATGTGCACCGTACGGTATAATTTTGACGCCGTACGGCACCCTTGTCCCATCAACAGGATTCCCGCGTTTGCTTCAGAGCAATGATGAGATGCTGTAATGATACGATTCCTGGCGTACGGGAATCACCCAAATCACGAGATCGTCCGATGCTTCGTCTATATAAGCCGTGAGAAGGGAAGGCCAAAGGGGCCGGTTCACAAATTCTCATCCAAAATTCCTCCCGAAAACAATTCGTTCGTCTCCTCGTTACTCTGTCAAAATCCTTTCTGGTTCGAATTATACCACCCTTGTTCTTACAAGCCTACAACTACAGCTTCTAATCCTCAAATCTATCCCTTTCAAGGTCCGTGGTCTTAACCGAGCAAACCCAGAGGTATACATTTGCGTTCAAATTGAGATAGCAATCTTCTGAGGGGAGTTTCCACCGGGCTTGAGGAGAGCTCCGTAGCTCTTCCTCGAGTCCAAACAGAAACATTCCAGTAAAGTTCGAACCTCTCGGATAGGTATTTCGGGATATTATCCATTGTCTCGGAAAGCTATCCCAAGTATGAGGTATATTCATTTAGTAAAACCATCTTCCAAACCTACTTTTATCAATAAATAACTTGATTTTTACACAAAAACAGAGATTGGTTTCAACCGTATAAAAATGAGAATTTTTGAAAAATACACTGCACAGAGGCGCCGTACGGCATCCAAAGTACACCGTGCGGTGTAACTTTGGACACCATACGGTGTCACTGGAAAAATGTTTTCTATGCTCTGTTTCTGGAAACCCGATGCTCTGTTTTTTAGAAGAACCAGTGGGTCTAATTGCATTTGACCCCCCTTTGTTTCATGTTTTTACATTTATACCCCCTCTTAGTTAACTTTCTCGCGTTTATATACTTGATTGTGTGTTGTTTGATTTGTCATTATTATTTATTTCTTTTAAGCATGTTATTATTCGATATATTGTTTATGTGAAATAAAGTTTTCAATGAAATCCTTCAAAGAATAATCCCACAAATGTTTAGTAAAGACTGGAAAATTCCGGGCATGCGGGGTGTATTTTTGAAACAAAACCTTCCCCGCGGGTAACCTGGCTCCCGAACCAAAATCTCTATTTTTTGCAGATCAAACTCTTTTTCGGCGGCGCAAGAGTCATTATTTTTCTAAACGGTTTCTTGGGTACCTAACGTTTTCTAGAAATTAAACCCCGGGTGGCGACTCTAAATTTTTTCCTTTTTCCCGGATCGCCCTTTTTCACAAATACAACCAAAAACGTGTGGGCCGCCCGCGAAGTGACGTCCACACCTCCGATTCCGCCGTATATATCGTCTCCTTGCCAGTTGTAAAAGTAGTGATGGCAGTATTTGCGGTAGAAACAATGTCATACTTTCCATTCGTTGATGATAGCATCAAGAAACATTTTGCTAATTCCCATCAGATGAGCTCCCGTCATGAAAGAACTAAAATGTGTAGAAGATGAAACCGTCCAATTGCCTAGCAAAAATAAGATGGAAGAGGTAATTTTTTTTATGATCGGCCAAAGGGAAGGGTGAATTTTAACTTAGCAAATGGATTGGAAGGAAGAATCATTTATATATATATATATGGGAGGAGGAATCAGTTTGATGACTGTTTTCCAAAAGGAAATGAAATGGTCTATTTAAAGAAGCCACAATATAGCCGTTTGCACATAAAATGTAGCCGTTTGCTTTTGTGTTCATAGTCATGTATTTTCCCTTGTTTTAGCCGTTGGCAATAATAAATGGGATGGTCTATTCCTCCTCCCAATCCATTTTCCTCTGTTTTTATAGCCGTTGGGAATAACTGGAAGTGGGTGGATAGGGAATTAATTTGGTAGGTGGGTAGTTATATAGCTTGGTTATTAAATTGATCAAATGGAGCTCATTTTTGTGTGTTTGGTAACAAGCAACATAATAGGATAAAAGTGGGGCTCAATTTTGTATTTGCGTTGTATAACACACATTTTCAGAAAGTCTCAAATGTGGATGCTCTTACCTAATGTCTTCTAACTCCATGTTCTTTCTTCATTTCTTAAATTGATTGTGGTTGATAATCATGGCAATGAAAAAAATTTAATCCTATACAAAGTTGTGTTTGGTCGTTGTATTTCATGGCTAGAGTTCATAGTTCATGGATGTTATCTATGTGTGTGAGGTTTCTTGTCCGTTTTCTCTCGCGATTGGCGATGGACTTGCAAGCGCCCTACAATTAATGTTCTTTGTAGAATTGTGTCTGGTATGGGCTTTCCAAGTGATTTCTATGCCCCCTTTTGTTTTTTGTTTTCGCCTAGATAATCCAATCGGCACCCCTTTTTTGGCCTCCCCCTCCCTTTCCGATTGGATTGCCCTTTTGTTCTCCATGATTGGATTGGCCCCCCCTCTCCAGTATTCCTCTTCCTCAATCAAACCAATCGGTTTCCCACTCCGGTCTTCCCCTTCCTTTTTCTCCTCCTTCCCGGTCAGATTGAACTCTTTTCTCTGTTATTCCCCTTCCCCATCCAATCTGATCGAATCCCATTTGAGGTTGTTGTTACGGTTGGGTTGCCTTTGATTGGTAGCTACTTTATGTTTTCTCCGTATTAGTTTTGCTTCCATTTCGATCATCGCCGGTGCTGTGCTCATTGATCGTTTTCGCTTTTCAAATGCATTAGCTGTGTTTTTGTGTTTTTAATTGGAGCGTGTATGTTTTTGTTGGTCGTTGTTGTATGGGCATAATCCGGATAGTGGTTGAGTACGTCTCAATGGTCCACGTTTCGATGGCTATGGAATGATGGTTGTGGACTGCATGGTTTTATGTTTGGGATCTAACTTATCGTTTGAGGGGTTGTTTGGTGATGGTGGTATGTTTGTGATTCAGCTTGGCCATTGTAGCATTTGTTTACGGTTTGATGTCTATGTTTGGATGAGGTGGGTTGGGGTGCACGTGCACGTGTGTGTGTGTGAGAGAGAGAGAGAGAGAGAGAGGGAGAGAGTTCTTTTCGTTGTAGCTTAGATGAGTGAATAACCTTTGGAATAGATGGCTCCTATTGGCAGTACAGGGTACACAGCCTTAGCAATTTCAGTTTCAATAACCACAGTTGCGATTCCTCTATGCAGTCACTCTACCAATCTCTGTGCTGTAGTTGGTCTTGAAAATCTAGTTGCATGATGTTTAACCATGCATGCAACGCTTCTCTATCTGGGGTGCTTAAGTCACTAGGTCGGCTTTCAAACAGTTCCTGCAAGGAAGCCTCGTTAATAGCGGAACTACCGTGATGGCTGCTCATCGACATTTTGCATGCAGCTCTATGAGAAATAACCTCTGGATAATATTTTCGCTAGACATATCCTTCATTTGATTTGTTTGTTTTTTTCTTTATTGTATGCATTATATCTTTTTTAATTGTATGAGTTTGTACTCGATAGGGTTGTGATATTTCTTATTAATGAAGTTTCTTTCACTTCCACTAAAATATAAAAAAAAAAACATTGAAATTTTTCTTGCATAATGCATGAAAAATAAAAGAATCACTTTGTTATTTTTTTTAGGCTACAACAACACTCAAATGCATTTTTTTTATGAGGTAAATTGAGAAACGAAAAAGTAAAACAATTGAATTTTTTCTAATAAAATCAAAATTATAAATATTATACGAGCCTATTATGTGATTAATATCAACAATATTCAAATTTACAAATCATAACTTAAAAAAAATAATTGGAGCCCCGCCCTAATACGCCTCTGCCATTGTTCGTGTGTGCAAGTGATTTTTGAGCTTCAGGTGAGAAAATCATGTAATTTGTATGTTTTTAGAACATAGTTGATATGTATGTTCGAGGGGATTGTACTAAAGGTTGACTAAGCAATTAGACGAACCTTTGTAGAAATCTTGTGTATCCGTATTATTTTCTTTCCGTCTTAAAATCTTGATTTAATTAGTGATTTTACTTGCAAAAGAAAAAGTGGTCGTTCTAGCCAAAGGAGTAAATGCACACAAAGTTAATGTGGTGGATGAGGAGAAATTCAATTTTTTTGAGTAGGCCCCACAGTTCTCTTCATTTACTACATCAGCTTGGTGCGCATTTAGTGTGCAGGAGGGGTGCACCCATAATATTTCTCTTCCTTCTTCTCACGGGAACAAAGTTATTGAAAATTGTAACTGAGAATGGAAACCCGTTTTTTCCCAACCCGCCACCGTCATGAATTTTCTCGCTCCGACTAGGCGGCTACGTCCTAAGACATCTCCAACGCATTGATTTTTCTTCAAAATGAGGAACGGAAGTGACATATCAATGGGAGATTTTGTAATTTATGTTCTCTTTTGCTCAAAAAGTTGTGGCATTGTTCGGATAAGTTCTTCGAAAACTCTTTTTTGGAGTTGAAAGTTAATTGTCAGTTTGTACTCGGAAAACCACTAGGAAGACAATGAGAGGGACCCACTAAAACCACTAGCAAGACAATGAGAGGGACCCACTAGAGGAGACTGTACGCACAGTTTGTACTCGAAAAACCAAAACAAAAGCAAAAAAGGGGTTGAGTGGGGCCCACTAGCCCAGTCACTATTGGTCAAACGAATTGGGTTACGTAGGGAATCAACATTTCAAATTTAAAATTGAATTTTCAACTCCCAAAAAACTTGGCCAAAAACTATTCGAACAAGGCCACATATCTTTTGGAGGGACCCATCCTCCTTTTTGGAAAACTGGTTCTTCAAATCTATTTTGATTCTTCAAAATTGAAGAACCAAAAGTAGATTTGAAAAATGGATGTGACAAAAACGAGGATGGGTCCCTCCAAAAAGTATAATTTTTCGAAGAAAATGGGCTGTAAATTACAAAATCTCCCCTTGATATGTCACTTCCGTTCTTCATTTTGAAGATTTGAAGATTGGTAGGAGATGCTCTAATAAAGAATAGGTCGAGGATAAGGTACAATAAATACTCCGACCCGTCCCATTGCCACATTGGATGCTCAAATGTTTTTTTCTCATCCTATCTATCTATTCCAATTTTATTTTTGCTAATTATCAACACCCACATGTATCCTTACGGCCCCGTTCAGTCATACGGAAAGGAAATGGAAGTACAAAAATGTTTAACTTTTTTGCATTTTAATGTTTTCAATTAGCAAGAAAGTAGTGGGACCACATGTGTAACTTTCCCATTAAAATTAGCTTTCCCTCAAAACATGTCACGCAAAATACAAAAGATTTTTCCGGAATTTGTTTGGTTGATAGTTTTGAGATAAGTTTTGAAATAATAGTTTTATATAAGGTTCAGTAATTTTTCATCTTTAGTCAATTTTTTAACATTGTAAAAGTTGTTTATTTTTTACAAATATATATTCAAAAGTATAAATAAATAAAAAATTTCACAAAAAATTCATTGAAAACAAAAAAACACAAATAAAGAAACCATGAAACTTTAAGAAATATAAATTTTCTAAAAGAGAACCAAACAAAACCGTCTCTGCTAATTTTTACATAATTAAACTACTACTTTGCAATGTCCTCTTCAATTTGTATATCAAATAAATACAGAAAGTAAAATACTTACTTCACTAATATTTAATGAGGAATAGTTCTTTTTATTATGTGAATATGAGGAATAGTTTAATTTTCTAGTTTGCGAAAAAAATTTGGGTACCAAATGTGGACTACGTGGTCGAGCCTATGTGGTATTCGAACGCTGCATTCGGACCGTCCAAAAGTGTATTAAACGGCCTATATCGAAACCCTCTCTCTCCTCCTTTCTCTCTCCAAATTTGGACCGTCCAAAACCAAAATAGATGGCCGAATGTGCGCGCGCGGGTACCACATGGTACTCGCTCCGCAGTGAAGACTCGTTCCTAGCTTCTTGGGATTGCGAATCTGTTGTCCCGAAAATTCTGTCCCAACTCCGTGTCTCGTCCATCTGAGCCGTCCATGTGAGCAATCAACGACTCAGATTTGTAGATGAACATGTTTGGCTCAGATTTGTTTAGAGTGAGGTGGAATCCAAGCCATTGATTACACAGATAGACGACTCAGATAGACAAGACAAGGAGTTGGGACATGAAGTTCGGGCAGCGGATCCGCTTCCTCGCCAAATAAACGGGCCTACAAGTTACGACTCAACGCTGGCCCGACCCGGCTCAGGTCGTCCGGCTGGCATCCCACACGGGCAGGGGGGTTTGGAAACCCTGTTTACTCCTGAAAAACACAAGAGGGACGGGAAGAGCTTCGAAAGAATGGCAACAACAATGGCGGAATCACCAGACGAAAACCCAATCCCACCTCCATCGCCACCACCTTCACACAGCCATTACTCCACGCCGTTATCGAAATCCGGAACCCCAATCGACACCACACCGTGGATTGATTACGCGGTCCAGCAGGCACGTTTGGCGCAGCAGACCGTCGACGAAACCCTAGAGTCCGCGATTTCCGTCACCAGGTCTCGCCTCGATTGGTTTCTGTCCACTGGATCGGCTCATCTCCAGACGACAATTGTGAGTTTTGCCATTACTATCCATTTGGTTGCGGGGAGAAGATTATCTTTTGATTTCTGAAAAATGATAGGGAATGTAAACTTGCGTTATTGTGTCTTTTTACGATTTAGACAAGGGCAAACGAATTTGCTTGTGAATTGTTTGCTCACACATCCATCTCCAGTCCCTACTGTGTGCAAAATTGGATGAGCAAAAATTTGGTAAAAAATTGATTCGTTAATTATTGATTGTTAAAAAAAAATACTAATTCTACAAATAAAGAAGCTATCTGCTAATCCAGAAAATATATTTCATTCAGAAGAGAACTTCTACAGTACTATTGTCGAATTGGACGTGGGTTGATTAATGACAATGGTACCGTGCTTTTTACGAAGTAGATAAGGGAAAAATAATTTACGTGTGAATTGTTTGTTCACACAGCAATTTCTAGTCTTTTCTATATGTTTTATTGGATTAGGAAAAATCTGGTCAAAAATTGATTTGATATGGGAGGCTTCCATGGTAATTCTTGATTGATAAAAAGGTGCTACGGCCTACGTTTTATGCGGGACTGGATTGTGTGGTTTGATTAATGACAATGGGCAAGGTATATGACTTGGATTGTTGTGTGCTTTTATGATATGGGTAAGAGAGATTATTCATATTGTTTGTTCACACAATACTTGCGCCCTGTTTATTATCCCTACTGTTTTTTGAGTGAAAATGTGGTGAAAACCTTATTGAACGGGGAAACTCCAAAGGATTTTTTCGGAATCTTTCGAGGAAATTACCAACTTATCTCAAAAACCTGTTCAACCGTTTCTATGTGAAGAACAAAACACTCCAATCCTTACCTTTTCAAACATTTTATCACATCAAGAGCTTTCCTGAGTAACTTCGTTCACTAAGTTAGGTGAAAAACTCAGTTCTCCTTTGATTTGATAGCAATTTGATGGGGATACATGTTGAGTCATTGTTTCATCAAATATAAATCTTGCGTAAGATTGGGAAATATTTGATCATTGGAATGCTCACGTGGCATATGACTTGGCCATGCCATTATAGAGGCTTAGTTTCAGCGCTTGGCACTTTAATTTCCCCAAGAAAATGTGCATTATGTAGGTAAAAAGTCCGGGCTACGGAGAATTTAGTTTCCGTTTTTCTGGTCGGGGGTCCCGCTTAGTAAAGATAAAAGGTCTCATATTATTTTCTTTTATTTTCTTAGTTCCTCATCCATCAACATGGTCCAATATTGTTGGTTGATGTGTTGGTAGATTGAAATTTGTGTTTGATTTAATCTGCTAGGGGACTCTGCAAGATCTGAAGTCTGACTACGTGGTTTTTGAGGATACGGTCATTGGGAAGATCAAGGGTCTGTTCTGCTTATGTGTCTAAATACTTATTCTAGCTTACACTACAGTTGACATGGTTCTCCTTCAATCTCAATATTTTCCGTAGTTTTTCTGTCACAATTTCATTTGCAGAGGGTGTTCTGGTTGCCGCTTCTCATCCAGTGGCTTCATGCAGTGCTGCTGTTGGCTTGGGAGTTTTTGCTCTAAAGAGTATGATCTAACGAATTCTATTGATTCACTTTTTTTTTTTTCCATTTAGGTTCCATAATAATCTCGAGGTCATCCATAGTTCCGTACTGTTTGGTTTTGCTTATTCAACATTAATACCTTTGGTGTTAGTTTTTTACTGAAAAGTATTCAATCCAGTGATACTTGTCTCATTCTGTGATTGTGGGCCAAGAATGTAGTTTTGTCTTTGCCCAAGAACATCCGATGCATTTCTCAAAAAGAAATGAAATGTTTTTGAGTGCATCTCTTTTCTTTTTTTTTTTTTCAATTGAAGTTGCTAAATCCATCCTAAGGAATCTTATTCTGAGCGTTTGGTGGCTAATGATGCTATGTTTGTGCAATAAACTTATTTACTACTTTCAGGGCCGAGGCGTTTCTTGTACTACAATACTTTGCGCCTTTTTTCCAGTGAAGAGGTAAGCACGTGAATGATTACGGTTAGTTTTCAGTTGTCTGGTTAGCATTTCATTTTTTCCTACCTAATAAATATCTAGTTCCTTAGTGTGCATGGCTTGTCTGGTAGTTCAAGTTTATTAATTTGTCGTACATGAACAAGCACGTTGCGATATATGTTGAAAGGTGAAAACTTGATAAAACTTGTGCTGTTCGAAAGTAACGCAGGGGAATATAGAAAGGAGATATGAGGTTTTGGTCTTTGTCATAATGACCTACATTCATAGACGGACATCACTAGCATGATTTTCAAACTCAACTGAATGCTATCATCCTGTTTGTGGAAAAGTTGGGATAGATTATTAGATCATCTCGATATCTATTATCTCTTACATCTATCATTGTTTTTTTTTTTTTTATCTCTAGAGATAACCCAAACAAAACGAACTAAATTAAGACTCTTTCCCCATCAGCTGTGGTTGGCTACATGAATCTTGTCTCTCCATTGTGCTCTCAAGAGCTATATAATGTCTTAGAAAATAAAAGTTTTCCACCTCTATCATTACCTCTAAAATGCCCCCTCAACGTGGGCCTTTCTTTTATTTTTATGTAAATTTCCGTTTATTACCGCGTTGAACATCTGAACTCCTGAAATATAACTATAATGCCAATGCCAGCCAAAGGATAGAAAGCATGCCAAGCAGCTTCCAAGTGTTATATATTCAATTATAGTTTAGTATGTTTTTGCCCTTTATTCTGCATTGTTGGTACAGGCTATGCTTTCCAGAGCTGATACGAAAGTAAAGGAGTTGCGGCAGTCAATTGATCTTTTAAAGGCAGAAAGCGAAAAGTTGGAGGTTGTTTGCATTCTCTTCAGTGTTATTGCTTCCTTTTCGGTTTTAATTGATGATTAGTTTTTCTGGTTGTGTGCTGGGTCTCGCACAAATGTGTCTGTATTTTTATATGTATTAGCTCTGCTCTCTCTCTCTCTCTCCCTCTCTCTCAAGCGCACACAAGCATCATCATCTTGGTTAGATGCTTGTCATATTCATCAATGTGTTCTACGGATCCAAATTCTATTGTAGTTCAATGGTAGGAAACTCTTGATGCTTAATCCCTCAGTTAGGTAACTTTACATCTTGAAGGGATTCCAATTGTATGATTAACCTTGGCATGGCACTTCTCTACTTCAACTATTATAACAAAAGGTCTCCGCAAAAGATTGATTTTCTTGACGATCAAAGTTGAAGCATCATCTGCTGACAAAATCTCTTGTTGTGTGTCAAAAGAATTCGATAGCATGGAAATTTTCAAGTTCTTAGCTTCCATACTTCTATTTCTCTTTGTCGATTTGAAAGAATAAAAAAGTGTTTATGGATGTATCTTCCATTTGATAAGACATGAGCTCTAGAAATTTGGAGAAACCACAGAATGCAGAAAAGAGGCAGCCATGTCGTCCTTGGATGCAGAATAATACTCAATATATGACTTGTACTGGCACGCCTTACAAAATCCAAAAACAATTAGTATTAACTCGCTTCATTTGTTTTTTACTTGAATTTTACTGGTCAAAAGAATCTGAACTTGCAAATGAACGTAAACGGAATGCATATCAATGGTAATACTACTAATAAGTTTACCACACACAAGTTATTGTAACTTGAAACAGTCCAGCAGGCTAGAATTGATGGCCCTTAGGTTGCCCTTCTGTTCTCTTGGGATCTTTTTGTTAAGACCAAAAACATTTCATTTCCTCTTCTTTTTCTTTTGTTGGGTCTGGAGAACCTAGAAAACTGTCTAGTTTTCCGAACATTAGCTGTTCTGTTTTCTAGGAAATTTTTGTAAAATCATTTCCATTTTTCCCCATGGACAACTGTGAAAGTATCCTTTTGCAATCCTCTATTTTAGGCAGTTTATCGAGATTGTATCGGGATCAAATCGGAATTGTATTGCAATCAAATCATGATCAAATCAGGATCGTATCGTGATCAAATCGGGATCGTATCGTGATCAAATGTTGTAATCTTTTCCTTTTTTAGGCGTAGCTTTTCTCTATTTAAACATTGTAATGGTTTCATTATTTTGTATTCCAATTATCAGTAATAGATCTTCTCTCATTTAGTTTTTCACAAGAACAAGGTTTGTGAAGGACATGTGATGCATCCTCATTTGTTCACGTCTTCCACCTCGGGGGATGGGGTGGCAAATGTGTCAAATTATTAACATCAATGGCGTCACAGAAGTATGCTCATTTTGGGTGGATCTCTCATGAAACAATAGTAATTTTCTTTTTGGAAATTCATTAATGTCTCATGGCAATTGCATTCATCTTGTTGATATAATTTACAAGCTATAAAGTTGTCGGATTTCTTCATTTTTAGTACGACCTTTGAAAAGAGCAAGTAATGTCTACTTGTGGAAGAAACTTTCAAACTGATGTGGCATATTATTAATGCCTTCTTTTTTCAAACCATAGGCTGATGTGGCAACGGCAGGTAAGGTGCCACATCAGTTTGTAAATGGCGAAGAAAGTTCAAATGTCACATTTTCCTTTATGCAACTCATAATGTGGCTTCCTGTTTCAGAAGACGGCATTGCAAGCAGAAGAGGAACTGATGCGAGGACGGACCAAACTCAGGTTTGTGTCTGTATTTGGTGTGAAATTTGTCATACGAGAGATATTTCATGGACTTAACTTCATGTCCACACTTCTTAATTCTATACAGACAAGCTGGGAAGCAGATCCAAAGTGTCATTCGCTCAGCTTATAAAATTGAAAGACAAGCAGGCGGTATGAAATCTCAATGTGAATTACCTAAAATGAGAAATCTAGTTTGTGCAGGAAACAATTTCTGGCTTACGTGGTCTCTTAATTTTCTATGTTTTGCATCAGGCTTAAAAGACGATCTCGGAGAACTTCCTCGTAGAGAAGCATCTCAATTTCGATCCCAAGTAGGTTTCGTGGTCCTTAATGCATTGATTAACTATTTCGTTCAATGCCATTGCATTTTTAAATGTGCTTATATCTGTGCTAGAAAAGTGAAGTAACTTTGCTTGTAGGGCTTGACAGTACAAGTGTGAGTGAGAGTCTCTTTTTAAAGTTTTGATCTTGAAAAAAAGGTTAAATTGCATGTATGGTAGTTTACTGCACGCGGAAGTCCCCCAAGATTCTTTAAAAGTTGGACAAGACGATTTTAGATGCTTTTTTTTTTAGGTTACCAGAATCAGTTCTTTCTCATGTACAGTAGAATACTGTAAGAGGATTGAAATGTTGCTTGGAAGACAATTTTTATATTATTTTTGTTTTGTAATTGAGCATCATCCTTCCACTACTTGAGCATGTGTCAGGTTGATGGAAGGGTGTAGTTTTGGTTAAGCGAATGGTGATTTTTCTTCTTTTGCAATAGCAAATATAGTTCTGATCAATGGACATAGTTCAAAATAATTGAGTGGATCTGAAAACAATACTTTGTTAGGCAAGACATTATTTGCCAGAACCGTTCTGTATGCTTGGGAGGAGGAATCCTATCTCATTTAGTCATTCACAGATACTAAAACATGCTGACACTGGGATATAGGACTCCAACTTTTAAGCGTCTCTCCTTTTCATTGGCAACTGTAGACATATCAAAGAGTTCTACTAGATGAGATCACACTCTTCTCTCTCTCTCTCTCCACTGGGTCAATGATACCCTCTTTGCAATTCATACCGTTCCTTGTATTTCGTCTTTTCATTCAAAGATACGTAGCATAGATATGGGCTCAGAAATCGGCAGGAACCCAAAAAACTTCGACACTAGGATTTTCAAAAAATACAGGATTCATGTCAATGACTCGTTCAAATTGACAAACTGCATATAATTTATGTGTCTTATATATTCAATCTTTTCTCATTGACAATGCATGATCCAACATTGCACTTGTAAAAATTTAAAAGACTGTATTCTGTAGCTTAAAAGTTCAAGATTTTGTCCATATTGTAATTGCATCCTATCAAAAACAGAAAATTAAGCCATCATGTCAGTAAAAGCTATTCCATCCATCCATTAAGATAGCATACCTCATCTAACACAATTTCTGCAGAGATGCTAAGTCTAAAGGGCGGGGGATGAATAAGTATGAATCTTAATGAATCTTTTCTTGTCATTGTTTCCTGAGGAGTTTTTTTTCCCTTGTACCTCTAAGTGATTAAAACGTGTGGCCTTTGTGTATCCAAAGAGTGTCTGCTCCTAAGAAAGAAAACGAACAAAAATAGTCAACTTCCTTGAAGTCTCGTCACTTTACGTTGGTGGAAATTGTCAATGTTGTCTCCTGTACTGCAACATGAGTTCACATAAAAGCAAATGGTACAACTGATGATTATGTTCCTTCATTGTAAAACTGCTTATTTAATAAATTCTGGTTCTTAGGTTTCTCATCTTGCTTCGGAGGCAAAAAAAGAAAGGAGGACTCTGACCAAGGAGGTTTCAAAGATCAGCAACTATGGAATCTCAGTCTGAAATTGACCTTTTTTCACTTCTATTCTTTGTGGGCTGAAGGTAAGATGGTTACAAACGTCCAGTCTGACATATTAAGATGGCCTCGGCTCTTCCTTCGAAGACTGGTCTTTGGAACATGTGGTTTTAAGGACTGTTTCTTCTTAAGAAAAAATAAAGCAGAAAACTTTTCTTATTAACTTTGCGGCAAAGTACTTGTCACAAATGAGATATGCGGCATATGCCCTTTGCATATCGCTTGAGTTGGAATGTTGTTTGGATCCTACCTTCTCAAAGCTCGGTTTTTGTACAGATGTTGCAAGGCTCGGTTACCTTCATAAGCTTTAATGATGTGATTACATGGTTTAGAGAGAGAAAGTTTGTTGTAATCATTACATGGCTGCATCACAATTCTGTTGGATTTGATGTATGGGCCCCGAATTGGGGAACAATTCGCAACCGTCTTTGTTGCCTGAGAATTAGTGATTCGAGGAATGCCAGATCAATTCTCCAGTATTCATATTGTTTTTCTGAGCTATAGATCAATTTGTTTTGATATGCTGCAGGTAAATGGCCCACTTAAGTTGATGGGGAACCCTTCGTAGAGTTTCGAGTAGGTTTTCCACCTATTGTTTGCCCCTCTTACACCTCCTGCTGCTATGAAAAAGAGAGAAATGGAGGTCTTGGAATCCTATTTTTCTCGAAGTTCTGGATTCCATCCAATCTGCCTGTAAGTATGAATTAGTAGTTGAAAACTAGGTACTTCCACCTCAGTTTCACAAGTCAGATAGAACTTATACATCTGCCAAACGACAACGGAGGGAGGAATCCAAAAATGTCTCTCGAACTGTTTTAATGGCATATTGGAGGGTTGAGATTGAAAACACAATTCGATCCAACGACCATCAATTACTTTAATTTAGAATTGGTGAAGTGAAGTACTAATGGGGTGTTTGGGATCCTTTTTTTTTTTTTTTTTCTTCCATTTTTTTTTTGGGCTTTTTGGCTTTTTAGATTATGGTCATAATGTGTTTTGAATCTTATAGGAGAGTTTGGGAGAAATATGCATGTGCCGACACTGCTCTTTCCTATTTTCTTAGTTTTTTTTTTTTTTTTTCCCCTACGGTAAGGGGTGTTCGAGCCACCTCACGTGCACCTCGACTATTCTTTTTCCCAACTCGGTCAAAGGCAGACCATCCACTCCGGGACTAGAGGATTCACAAGAGATATCTCTCTTATGGCTTGGCCCCAAGAGGTTACCAAGTTTCGAAGTTGTCAAGGTTTATAGCTCATCCCTGTTACCACTTAAGCTACCCCGTGGGGTTTTTTTATTTTTCTAGTTTTACTTGCTATTTGAACCCTTAGTCACATAATCCTTCAAAATGGTCTTCGCTTCCACTCTCAATTCTCTCTACGCTCGTGCTCTCAATCCTCGCTCTCACAAATTTTAGTTGTCTGGAAGGTTTTTAGAAGACTCTTTCACACAACCAAACAATTATCATTATTTAAACAATTATTCACTTGATAATATTCACTGACTTTTAGAGGGGTGAATAATAAAACAACATTTTACACTAAACCTGAAACTATCATTAAATTCCCATGTCGCAAGACGCATGTCACCATCACATCGCTAACAACCATCAACTCGTGGGCGTATAGGTTGGTGTTGAAACCTGGCTATTCTCAGACCTTGTGGTTAATTTATAGTGCCCACACTGATGCTTAATCCTGGCTACGCCACTTGAAGGATGTATTTTGGAAGATGCGTAGTGTTTTGGAAGTAGAATGAGAAGTTGAAAAGCTCATCCAGAGCTCCTTTTCACTTCCTCCAATGTCAAAATCTGATAATGGGTTTTGGCATAATGTGTTTTGACATTTGACAACCAAACACTCAAAAGTTAAAAATAAGAAGTTGAAAATGCAAAAAGCCATCAGCCAAACACACTCTAGGACTTCAGGATCTCCTTTTTGTGGCAGATGAAATGATAGATGTTATGTATGGATTTGCATTCCTTTTTGTGTGCAAGTATAGGTATATCATCACTACAGTATATAGAACAGGAATCGTCTCTCTTTCGTCCTCTGTTGTAGGCAAAAGTAATGAGGTCTGTTATGCCACATGACCACCGCACAGGAGCTGAAGACGTCTGGTGAAACAGTTCTGATGATAAGCAACATTCATCCTTCCTTTTTTTTGAAAGAAGTAACAATCATCCGTGGTTCGATTGAGAAGGTACTTTCCGTCACTCAGAAGGTTGCTTTGGGGATGGTTAGCACTTGTTCCTTCGTTAAACAGGAGCACCGCTGTTTGGGAGTCTGATTCGATTTGCACATTGGTTAGGCCTTTTTCCAGAATGATTGTGAGGCCCCTATAAATGCTCCAAATTTTTGTTTCAAGGCTTGATGCAGCCAGCATTTTGCCATAGTAGCCCAGTTGCCACTCTCCATGGGCATCACGAAATAAGCCTCCAAAGCCTGCATTGCGATACAGTGTTTGGGAATTCGTCCCAACTAGTCCAAGGACGGAGTCAGGAATTTCACTACACATGGGTCAATTTTTTTTTTTTCCTTTCCAAAATACTTTGTAGGGGCGAGCCTATACAATTCATAAGAAATTTAGCAGCTATAGATCTTTGAACCTGCAGTTTAATTACACCACCTAATCAAAATCTCTATCATTTTGAACCTGCAGTTGAAAGATGTTTAATCCAAAGCAAGGGCTATTGATATGAAACTTTCACAGCTATAGATCTTTGACATGCTGCATGGATAACTTCTTTGTGCCTAAAGCAAAAAATGAAAAAGGGGACCCTATATGAATTTTTATGGAAAAATTATAAAATATATAAATCAGATTGAAAAACAAATTAAAAAATTTTCATCTATACGAAAAATTCCAATACAATAACTTCCAAGATTTCCAAATTATCACTAAGATATCCCTAATCTACAGAAATAAATTGAAAACTACAAGATTTTAAAAAACATAACTTGAATTTGGAAAATTCTACTGTTCACCCAATGGGCGGACGATAAAAATGCTCTTTTACCGGTAAGAGTGTTCTTTGACCGGTAAGAGTGTATGCTCTTTTACTGGTAAAAAAACACTTTTATCGTCCACCCATTAGGCGGACAATAGAAGGATTGCTTAAATATCACCCTTCTTGCGATTTTAACAGCAAATTATAATTACAACAATAAATCTAATTCACACTTTTTGTAAGACTTAATCATCTTTAATGTTGAAAACCTTTCTTTGAAAAGAACTGAAATAAAAATAGTAAATTACTATGTATAATCTTTATTGTATTTTTAAAATGGATAGATAAAAGGGCCCCCCAAATTTGCAAAATTTTTGAAACCTAAAGCGTTGGCACCTTGAGCTTTAAGTTAGTAACGACACTGCTCACATAGTAGTTGTGGAGTCCGACACACCAAACAGAGGCGCTAATTCCGCACGGTAATTTAGATATCTCGCCACGTAAACAATTCGGTCAGTTTCGGTTTCAAATGGGTTTTAGGCTAAGTTTTCCAATAGATTTGATAAAATCAACTCCTTGATTTTATCCATTTGAGAAGACATTTGATAAAATTTGTGGATTTTTACATTAAAAAATCTATAAATTTTATCAAATGTCTTCATGAATGGATAAAATCAAGGAGTTGATTTTCCATTGGAGAACAAGGCCTTAATCTCTTGAACCGCTTCTGAACTGCAAAACCAATATTTCCCTTAACCAAACCGCCGAGGCCAATCAAATGTAAGAAACCGGTCAAACCATGTCGGTTTAGCTTGGTAAATGTTGTTTGCAGCGGTGGCTTCAGGAATTTTCAATAGTGTGTTCAAAAAATACCTTAATTCTACTAGGTTCATACATACACAAATTTTTATAGAGTATATTTGTGTGAATAATGGAACCAAATAATACGAAAACACGTAAGATGTCACAATTGCATGTTTTCTCGGCGAATTCTATATCCTAAGCCAAGCAAAATTAAATCGACACATAAGTTTTTGTAGAAAGTTGTTTGGCAAATGGGTTCCCACGGATTTTTTTTTTATATTTTACATATGCTCTTATTTTAGAGATATAGAGTTGATTGTTATTCAGAGAAAAGACAGAGCACGATATCGATGCCAATAGATACTTTTTTGTCTCTAGTTTTTTTAAATTTGTTTTTATCATTAAGTGTGTGTACTTTGGTTTGAGCTTATACAATAATGTGTCAAAATTGTGAATTTCCTGAATTGATGGATGTTCATAGTGTAGGACTAAATATATTCAAACAAACACGAGATGAAATTATTATGTGTAATATGAAATAGAAAAGAGTTTAAGTTGTTCAATAAACATCTACGAGAAGCTATGGAGTCGCCTATGGCTTTTAATTTGGTTGTTTATATTTGATTGGTTTGTAGGTTGTTTTTTTGGGCTAGTTGTCCAAATTGTTTTGGTTAGGTGTTCAAATATATACGTAGGGTGTTCAAATATGTTTCGGTTGGGTGTTCAAAAGGGCATAAACTTAAAGAAAAACTAAAAATATTACATACATTTTAAACAAAAAAAACAAAAATTGGATGGTCAAGTGACAACCCAAACACTAAATTCTTGTGTCTGTTTGAACGGTTTAGTTGGTATTCTTTACATCCCTACCCACTGGGCATGCTCTCTCCGTCCGAATTTGTTATAATCTATCTCCTATGTTTGTATCATTTTTGTTTGCTTGAATGTATTATAATTTTGAAACTTTGTTATCAAAACTAATCAAAAAACTATCAATCAAAATTCATACTATATATTTTTGAAAATCCCTATTAAAATACTCCATATAAGAACATGTAAATAGGAACAAACATCGAAGATGAACAAACAAATTGGAGAAAAACTTGTATGCCGAACATGCATAGGTGGACGCACATTTGGGCAAGGGGGGTTAGCTGATGCCCGTTCGAGCCGTCCAAATATGTTTTGGATGGCTCAAATTAAAGGGTGACATTTTTGTAAATTTTGAGGACAAATTTATCCGAATAAATTTGGGCCGTCTAAAACATGTTAGGATGGCTTGGATACGCCGACAAATACCACGTGGTGGTATCCTATCCGCATACAAGTTTTCTCAACAAATGGAGATGGATGGAGTATGAATTAATGTATATACGGACACACATGCATGCTTGCATGTAGCGTAGGAAAATTTTTTGGGAAACGAATTGGTACTACGTGGCCATGCCGAGCACAATCTCAGCCGTTCAAAAGTGTTTTGGACGGTCGAGATTGATTTCCTCTCTCTCCTCTCACCCGACCACTCTCTCTCCTCCTTTTCTCTCTCCTCTTCCGGACCATCGGATTGCATTTTGGACGACTAAGATTACCGAGCGGGTACCACGTGGACAATACCCACTCAGCACTGAAATTTTTTCTCGTAGCGTAGAGAGGATCTTTATCTCTAACAGATCACGTGTAACGTCACTCTCACCCCCCACAACCAACTATTACTCTCTCTGCAGTGGTGGTTTCATTTTACCCCCTCTGAAAAACCCAGTGGTGGTTGAAACTCTTAAAAACCCCGTGATCGATCAAGAAGGAAAAACTTGAATAGAACTTTTGCTGCTGCCAAAACGGAACAAAATTCAAAAACGTTGGCATACAGGAAAAGTTTCCCGAAAAAGTCGAGAAAAAAGAAACCAACGGTTTAGATTCACGTGATTGTGAATTTGAACTGTTGATTTCTCTTTCCTAAACGTCTTCGGGAAAAGCTTTTTCTGTGTCATTCACTCCCCAACAAAATCAGGAAAGAAGTCTGGTACAGTGCCAGAAAAAAATCCCATAAAATCACCCAGAAAATGCATCCAACGAGTGTACCAGATAGATTTCACCCGTTGGATACATTTTCCGGGTGAATTTTGGGATTCTTTTCAAGTACGAAACACTTTCACATATGGAAGAAAACAGAGTTCAGTTCTTTGATCTGGATAAGATAACACCAGAGGAGAGAGCGTAAAATACACTGAACTGTCATAATATCTGAGCGACGACGACGAGCTATCCTGACTGACACTTATCCACCGCTGCTGACGTCAGCAGACCTCGAAGTCACGACGGCAGTGGTGGCCGAACAGCTGCTGCTCCTCCCCCTCCTCTTGCTGCTGCTGCTGCTGTTGTTGTTGTTGCCGCGTAAACTCCTCCTTCTGCCTTCGTAGCTCCATCACTTTCCGGTGAGAGTTGGAGTGCTGAGTCAGCACGAACGTTGGACTCGCCGCCGGCCTGTACTCCGGCACCAGCCTTCCCGACTTGTACCGCACGCCGCACGCGTTGCACAGCGTCTTCGGCCCCAACGGCCCCGCCCTCCACTGCGGTGTCTTCTCCGACAAGCAGTGCGTGCATCGACGCGCCGCCGCAGCCTGCGAGTTTTCCGACGGAGACGGCGAGAATCGGTCCCCGGTTTGTTCCGACGAACTCGACGATGTATCGTTTCGCTTTGACTTCGGCTTTCCGAGCATCGGATTTGTGGATTCTGGCGAGGAAGTCCAATGTTTGTTGATTGCTGCTGATTTGGGCCGTTTGGTGCGTGATCTGCCGTGAGATGAATTGTCTGGTCGGAGATTCAGATTTGCGGGGAAGGAGTTTGACGGGAAATCAGAGAAGGAGTCGTCGACGAAATTGGACAGCCACTCCAGTTCGGCAACATCATCACTCTAAGCAATATCACCAGCCAAAAATTAATTTAACCAATAATCTGAACCTTCTCCATATCTTACTTACTTGGAGAGAAAATTGAAAGTAGACATTAAAATTAGAAGTCCAAAACACTAATACAGATTATTTTCCAAACACATTTTACAGATGAAATGGTGTCACATTATGTGATCGCAAAATATGATCACCGTAGTATTGCTCGTTTGTAAATAGCTCGAAATTCTAAGACGATAATTATAGAACGGAGGGGTTTAAATAGCTTAATAAATACAGAAACAAGTAGAGACGCAGTGTTATGGAAGTTTTCGGCTTACTGGGACGCAGAGGTGGTCGGTGAAATCAGCGGAGAAGTGGTTCGGATTTGGAGCAGTGCAGTAGGCGCCGGCAGCAGAGTAGGTGTTATCGGACGAAAGGAGGTGTTGGTGCTTGTGGAGGGTGGAATCGGTGGTAGTGAAATGTTCGACGTCGCTGGAGAAGTCAAGAAGGTCATCAATCGGAAAATAGTCCGCCGCCGCCGATACTCCTCCGTACACATCCATCGATCTCAACTCAACTGATATATACACTCCTCCTCCTACTACTATTTATTGATTACTTGTCGATGAAATAGATTCAGAGGGAGTGGTTGCGGCTGGGTTTTACTAAGGGTTTGGAGAGTGGGTTTCTCTGGCTCTCGCCTCTCCAACTAGAGAGAGAGAGAGAGAGAGAGAGAGGGGAAGGGGTTAAGGTTAGCTGGGGCTGGGCTTGATATACTGCTGCTCCGCCGCTAGAGAGAGAAGGCGTGATCACGTTTCTCTCTCTCTCTCTCTCTCTAGTCTCTATGGAGTACAATAGATTATTACCCGTCCAGCACTGCTATATATATAGAAAATACACTCAGAATTTATCCAAAATTTGAACCCGTCCGTTTCGTTTTTTAAATCTGTGGGCACTGACACGAGTCAAGTGCATGGTGGGTTTCATGCAATCACACCGACAAATGGGCTCCCCACATGCATCTCTATCACTCTGCATTGCCAACTACGCAACAAAATAAATAAAAATGAAATACTAACTTGTTTTTATTCCTAATTTGGACTCACACTTCATTTTGGAGAGTGATTTACACATCCGTAAATTGTTATCCACCCTTTTTTTTTTGTTTTTCACCAAAAGACAAAAAAGGAAGTGTAGCCATCAATTTGAGGGTGTGTAAATCAATTACCTTTATTTTAGTCTAACATTATGATATTATTTGCAAAATTTTCAAAAATTATTTACTTTTTATTTTACCGATGTCCGATCAACGTAAATTTCTATGTGATATACATACTCGACAAGATGAACAAAATGAATAGTTGAGATTAAACTAGAAAGAAAGCGTGGATAAAACAAAATGAACAGCCGTACATTGCATGTGTGTGTGTAACCCACACACACAGCACACGCTCCACTTCTTATTAATTTATACTTGGGTACTATAATTTAGCAGAATAAGAGGGTGTTTGGCCACTCATTTTTTGCATTTTTCAATTCTACTTATCATATTTTAGATGTTTGGGAGCTGTCCCCCAAAACGCATTTTTAGAGAATGAGTTCTTGGTTTTTCACTTTAGAGAAGAGAAGTAAAAAAGAGGTATTGAGCTACTTTTCACATTCTCCACTTGCAAAATGCATTCTGCACATTTCTCCCAAACACTTCTCCCAAACACTTCTCCCAAATTCAAAACATATTCTGATCATAATCTAAAAAGCAAAAAAATGAAAAAATTGAAAATGAAAAATTGAAAAGTAGGCTCCCAAACACCCCCTGAATGGGCTAGTTGGATGAAAATGAGAAAATGAAGTTTTAGGAGGGATGAGACGATGAGTTATAAAATATTAAATGGAGGACAACTTTAAGGGGGCAGGAGAGAGAGTGCCAGCTGGAGGCAGGTGTCAACGAAGGAGGACAACTTTTAAGGGGGTGAGATAACGACCGATCACAACTTTAAGTACTGGGACTGGAGGAGAAGAATGGAAAGCAACTTCTTCAATTCAATTGGGCATAAAATCCGTAAAAGTACAGTTTCGTTACTTTCGTACAGTTACTTTTCCTCTTGTAAAGTGCTTGCTGTAGTAATAACGACCCCATCGATGAGTAGGTGTAGGTGAGGTGTAGGTGTACACACTAAAAACGATCCAAACCGTTCAATTACGCATTCTAAAATGTTACTCTCTCCATTCCAAATTACTTCCTCCGTCCCAATTTTATAGTTCATTTTGGGAGTTCGTGTCACTTTTCAAAGTGTTATATCTTATAATTTATAATGTTTTTGGTGATTTTGAACACTTTATTTAGTAGATTAAATCAAGATCTATCAAACAAGATCCATATTGCACGTAAAATGTATTATCGATTGAAAGATATAATCATTTTTTTATCCGGTTAGGATAGAACGAGGGACTATAAAATTGGGACAGAGGGAGTAATAGTCCATTACGAAAAGTCGTGTAATTTTTCAAATCAAAAGATGAAGTACTTCTGTGTATTATTTTTTGAATGTTTTCACACCAAATTAAAGTACTCGTCGAGTACTTTAATTTAGTGAGAAAAAATTCGAAAAATGATATACCGAAATACTTTATTTTTTTATTTAAAAAATGGTAAGAGAGAGAAAGTGAGGCTCTTATTTAGGAAGGAATGGAGTACTATTCTACTGGTTTGAAAAAATCATCTCATTTGGATGACGATAGGGGTTTGTTCGATTGCCTGTGGCCAAAGCCGGCTTTGAGCTAAGATAAGGCCCAAGTAAAAGGGCCCAAACATGATAATTTGGCTCCCATTTTGTTACTATTATGAAAAACTAAGGGGGTCGAAGTGTTAAAAAAAAAAGTTAAAAAATCATTGGCTACTAAGTATTTACTCCCTCCGTCCCAATTTAAATGCTCCCTACGGTTATGCTTGTTTTTTTTAAAACTCTTATAGTTTTCATTTTATAATGTATTTTATATGCAATATGAATCTTATTTGATAGATCTCAATTAGTTCTATTAGACAAAATTTTTAAAAACTTTGGAAACCTTACCAATAAAAAGATATAGACGTTTGAAAATGATACGGATATACGTAGGGAGCTTCTAAAATGGGACGGAGGGAGTACTTATTTTCGAGAATATCCTCGCTTTACTGACTACTGATCTTCTTCTTTGTTTTATTTTTGTCCTCGTTACAGTTACTCTTCTATTTTTTAGAGAAAAAACCCTACAGCCTTCTTAACCCACCCACAGCCCGCCAATCAATACTTCGCCGAATAATGGTTATCGATTTTGGGAACCTATGCTCTCAAATGATTATGAAAGTTTTTTTTTTCTCAAAGTATTTTTAATTATGCAAAGTAGATTGAGAGCCCATTTAAAAAGGTTTGCTTTAAGCCTCATAAAACTCAGAGCTGACCCTGCCTTTGGCAAAAAAAAGTTTAAACCGGTTTTTTGGTTTATTCATTTTGTCTTTATTCATTTTTTTTTTTTACATTTGTTAGTTTTGTGTTAAGTTTTCGTGATTTATTGATTTGTCTCGACGAGACGAATTTAAAAAAGTACTCCCTCCGTCCCTTTTTAAATGATACATTTGGGAACGTGTACTTTTGTGGACATTAAAAAATGCACTTCCATAAAACATTTTTAAATTTTTTTGGCACCAAATTAAAGAACACATTGAGAACTTTAATTTGGTATAAAACAAATTTAAAAATTATATAAATAAATATATTTTTTAGAGGTTTGAAATTACACGTATTCCCATAGTGATCCTTTAAAAGCGATGGATGGAGTATAAAATTATGGTCAAAACTAAATTTTGATTTTTTTTAATAAAGCCAAAATTTATCCGATAAACTGGCTTATTTTCGGCTTTATTTAAAAAATAGTTTTAACCATAATTTTATACTTTTGGGATTTGTCTCATCAAGCCAAATCAATAAACCACAAAAAGTTGACGCAAAACTAGCAAATGTTAATTTGTTTTGAATAAAGACAAAATGAAAAAAAATTCATAAAACCAGTTTATTCCTTTTTGCCAAAGGAGGAACTTTTACCCTGTAAATTAAGGGATGAAGATCGTTCAAGCTCTAACTGATATCCAAAATTTAACAAAAACGAAAAAAAATCAAAAAAACTAGTTTATTCCTTTTTGCCAAAGGAGGAACTTTTACCCTGTAAATTCAGGGATGAAGATCGCTCAAAGCTCTTACTGATATCCGAATGGGTTGATTTTTTACAAAAAACTGTTAATGTGTACGAGTGTTCTTTTCTTTTCTTTTTTTAGCAGAGGATTGTTAAAGTGTTGATAGAAATGTGGATAAGTAAAATGAAAAATGTGCAACTGTTCACTAAAGAGATTAAACAACCAAGCACAAGATTTACATGGATTTAGATCAACCATATAACCTAGCTTCAAAATGGAAAACCTGCTAAGATACGTCTTCCCCGAGCTCCACCCCGCGATTACTGAGCTTAAATGTCAAGAATATGAGGGATTCGAAATGTGGGTTCATGAACATTTCCAATGGTGGTGGTGGATTTTGGAGAGAGAGAGAGAGGAGGGATTTTGGCCAAGAGCAGGGGAAGCTCTTCCGTTTACATTGTCAACACACACACACACACCCCTCCAACTTCTAATGTGTTTCAATCAAGATTTAAGCTAAACTAATGTTCACATTGACCCACATTCCAACTCTTAAATGTAATTTCATAAAGTCTCCACTTAAAATCGAAAAAAAATTCATGAAATTCCGAGTCTTTACATAAATGAATACTGAGATTAGTTGTACTTACCGTTGGATGTAGAAGGAGACAATTCGAAGAAGGGGACTAGCCAATATCACCCCTCCCACTGGTATTAGCTAATCTCCCATATGGGGTACTAATTGAAAAAATAATTCACCCTTATTCAATCCACTCTTATGACCAGGGGTGAGCCCAGAAGCCTTCGGGTTTAAGCAACGCCCTGGGCTGGGGCAAAAACAAAAAAAGCGGAGCTTATATATAAATAATAGTACATCCATCCCCCAAATAAAGTAGAATATTCAATTTTGGGCTATTGCTAGGTATGCAAACGAGCCGAATCAAGTCGAGCTTTAGAGTGTTCAGGTTCGTTCATTAATTTTTTAAGCGAACTCGAACCGAGCTCGAATTCCATGAAAAATTGACGAGCCGAGCTCGAGACGAGTTTCTCTAGGTTTGAGTCAAACTCGAACTTATTCAGGAGCCTTAAAAAGTCAAAAATATTATATATTTATGCTTTTTTACATGTCTAGAATTACTAATAATTTTTTTTATTTTGTAGATAAATAATTTCATACATGTACAAAATTATAAAAACATATTAAAATGTAAGTATATAGTAGTTTTAAAGGTTTAGACATGTACAAGTTATAAAATTTTCATTATGTACATGTAAAACTTTATACATATTGAAGGTTATATGTGAAAATTTATGAGATATATACATATACTTTGGGTTCACGAGCCTAACCAAGCCGAATACTGTCAGGTTTAGGTTCAGCTCATTTAATAATCGAGCCTAAAATTTGGTTCAGTTCGACTCATTTAGTCCTCGAACCGAACTCGAGCCTCGAATAGTTCACGAACGGCTCGGTTCATTTGCAGCCTTACGCCTGCCCCTTAATAAGTGTGTATTTTGAAAAGTTAATGGATAAAAGTTTGTATAATTATTATTTTGCCCTTTTGAAAAGTTCATTGGTAAAAGTGGAGGATAATTTAGGAAAGTGGAGGTAAAAGTTGATGTGAAAGGTGTAATGATGATGTTTCTTTAATAAGTTGAATTTATGAAGCAACACATTTAAAAATGGACGGAGGGAGTATAGAGTTTCTAGAGATAAATCAAAGCAGTTGGTTGTCTTGGTGGTTATTGACTTATTGTGTTCTATCAATCTTCGAGAACCTTGTGTTCGATTCCCATAGGATGACAATTTCCCCATATCCAGTGGATACCCGCCCTGTCCATATGGAGGTGGTGATCACCCAGAACTTTCTCCAATAGTAGCGGGTATGGTAGGATATAAAGAAAACCCGCTCGGGTACGAAGCAAGGATGATTTTCTAATCCCCACCCCCAAATACCCATACCCGCCCCATATCCACCCCGTAACCGGTTATACATACTACATATACTATATTATACATATACATATAAATAGGAACATGTGTATAAATCTTTAGAAATAGTTATATATGTAAACAATCAGCTCACTTCCAGTCAGGGCTCCCGGATGTTTAAAAAATTCGGACCTCCACTTTCCGGATCGAATTTCGACGATCCGAACCGTCAAAGGTGTTTTTAAGGGTCCCCGCGAGAAATCAGCAAAAAAAAAATACCAGGAAGGGCTTGATCTGAGTAGTTTTACATAAAAACAAACATATACAATTTTTATGAAAAATTGCTCAGATCAAGCCCTTCCCGGTATTTTTTTTTGCTGATTTCTCACGGGGCCATTAAAAACACCTTTTAAACACATTGGACGGTTTGGATCGTCGAAATTCGATCGGGATCTATGAGGTGTGGATTTTTTAAAAATCCGGGAGCCCTGACTGGAATTAAATTAATTACCTCTTTAATTAGCAAATCTTATCAATTACTACCTACCACAGACTACTTCATATTTAAAGAATATCAATTGAGATTATATTTGTAAATGTAATTATCAATCTATTTTTATTCTTGACGTCTTTATTTTTTTGGTTTAGATATGGGTATATTCGGAGAATCCCCGATCCCCATTGGGAGGTGGGTTTGGTTTTATATCACATATCCCCAATGGGGATGGGGGCAAGGATTGTGAAAGACCCTCCAATCAGGTATCAGATATGGAATAGAGTCCTCCAATTCTTACCCTACCCGTTGTCATCCCTGGTTTAGGGTTTAGGGTTAGTCATTCCCATCCGTCCCCCGATACTTTTTTTTTCTTTATCAAAAGTTCTTTCCCTCTTTTTCTCGGTTGATGTTATTTCAGGCTCCATTTTATCCCCTACTAATCTACAATATTAGGATTACTAAATTACTTTTGTAGAAATTTTACATTTAACAAATACAATAGTAGTTTACACGTGATATGTTCTTACATTTAATTTAAAATAATTATACAATAGTGAAAAATTGAAGGAAAAAAAAATCGAGAGAGGTAACATGTTTTATTAGTTCTTTCCCACAAATCATAGTAAAAATATGAGGATATTTTATTTTTTTTCTTCAAACAAATTCTTACAATCATATCTTTTTGCGTTTATCATTAATATATAGTTGTATCGTTTTAGTTTGAATTTTTATAATTTTAAATTTATTTCAAAGATCTCTTAAAGATGTACAGAACCCAATATTTGGAGTTTGTTTCGCGACCATAAAATGTCTTTATGACTTAATAATAAATAGGCAACCAAGTTAAGAATCAAACTTGGACAACCCAAACATCAAGACCGGCCTCTACTCTTGTCCAGTCCGCCCTTAATCCCCCGTTAAACAAACGTTGAACTAAAGAAATAGGGGTAACATGTGAGTCCATCCCCTCCTATTCTTAAAAATAATAGGTGTATTATTTTATGTACGGTGTTTGGTGTTGAACAATACAGTACATGCATTATTGAAGCACGTGAGGGGGGTGGGAGGATTATGATCCCAATGCAAACAGCATGGCACGTGCACGACCCCCATGTGCTCTGGGCTTACTAATTACTAAACCTAATACAGTACTAATCCTCCTGGGATTGTTAAAGCTTATCTAAAAATTTAAGCTCCGTTGAAATTTGAAAGGAAGAAAATGCTAATTACACTTCAATTATTGTTTTTTTTTTTTTTAAATCAGAACTTCAATTATTGTTGACAACCAATCTTTCAGATAACGTAGTGAGGAGCTCACTACAGGGTGTAGTGAGTTCGGCTCGGCGATCGACGATCCGGATAATCATACACTTTAAATAAACATTTTACATATAATTTAAACCCCATTTATCCGGAACGTCGTTTGCCGATCGGACGGTCGAGCTGAGCTCGCTACACCCTGTATTGAGTTCGGCTCACCATAGGCCCATTCGGTCTTGTAGTAACTGATTAGATAACATGTTACAAGAAATTCAGCTCAATAATTTCAATAATCAACTTTTGTCCTCTCCATTTATTAAAGTATATGGTAGGAGAAGAATTTGGGTGCCGAGCAAATATGGTACACGTGGAGCCAAACGCGCATCTTGGCTGTCTAAAAGTGTTTTGTACGGCCTAGATTTCTCCCATCTCTCCCTTCTTTCTCTCTTTAAAATCTGGACCGTCGAAAACATTTGTGGTTTGAACGGTCAAGATGCGCACTTGATACCACCACTTGGTATCCAATCGGCACCCAAAATTTTCTCCTTTGGTAGAGTGTATTTAACCTATACCCATTACCCTAGTTACAAAAGTAGGTTAAACTACATGTCAAAATGCATAACGAGTCCCAACTTTGTGGGTTAGGTGTTGATTGATGGTAGAATTAGTTCAAAATCGTGTAGTTAGTGAATGTAAGACTCGATGATACAAGTAACTTGTGGGACCACTTGAAAGGATTTTAATTCACTAATCCTCTTGCTTCAAATTTTTTTTTCTTCACCTAAGCGAATATCAATTTATTTCAAATTCTGAAATTAATGGCCGAACGTTCCTCCAGTAATTCCGAAATTCGAAATGTTTGACCTTCATAGAATTTGACTTACTCTCACTTCACTGGGTATGACGGATGGATTTATTGGCTGACAATTTTAACTAGTTAGTAGTTACCATACACAATATATAGTACAAAAAAGAACCTCTTCAATTAATTTGCATGCTCTTACCAATTGGCAAAAATAATATTAATAGTAATAATAATAATAATTTGCATGCTCTATATATATAACACCAAGAGAAACCTAGTAGCCATATTTTAATAAAATGATTGCAAAAAGTCAAATATGCATAGTGATTTGCTCGAACCAAACGAGTCATGGGATCATTAATCTATGACTTAAATTTCAGAGGACCCGGACTTTCCTTCATCTCCAAAATAAATTAACAAATGAGGACTTTTAATCTAGTTTAATTTAGAACTCCTGAGCTGGCACAATTATTAAAATCCTATAAGAAGAGTATCTCTCCAGTTTTGCGAAATAACTTCATCGGTCCAATTTTCCTTATTTTTTTTTTTTAGCCTCTCACAGGCTCGGTTAATGATCGAAATTATTTATTTTTCGCGCGAGATATTTTACCATATTAAACTTATTCTAATGGAATATCTTAAGTAAACGATAACCAAACATCACAACAGGAACATTAATAACAGGAAAAACGGACTCTGATATAGTGTGTTAATTTATTTTCTTTGAAAATAAATATGTTTTCAAAATATATTAATTGACAGATGTCCAATCAACGTAATTTTTTATATGCTTAACATTTTGACAAACTCCACATGATCAAGTATCATTCATCAAATTGGGTCCATATTTGAAAAAAAATAGTATATATATATATATATATATCTTTCAATTATTTTGCCAAATCCTCTTCCAATGGTGTAAGTCCCACATTCGCACAAATATATTTTTCTTTGTGTTATGGTGCAAATTCGAGTTGAGAAAATAAAATTCCCCATAATTTGAAAAGTATTAAATGATTTACAGTTTACCCACTCTGTTGTTTGGATTTTGCTAATAAACTTGTAAGAGCAATACATATTTAATAGAGTAAATTATAGGCTAAAATAAATGAAAAAAATCCAAACATAATTTAAATTACTTGACAGCTATTAGGAAATTGGTATTTGATCCCTCCTCCGTGAATCTAGAAATTCTTTAATTATACGCTCGAGCCATACAAGGGAAGAAGCACGTGAGCCCGTACAATAATAGACAGTGCACGTGCACCCTTTGGAAACTCACATGCCTTCACATTCATGCTACAGTCTTGGGTTTTTAGTATTATATTGCTTGGTAGGGCCGATAGTAGTACACTGTGTGGAACGAAGTAAGGGCCCTTCTTATGTAATCTACCCTCTCCGTTCCAAAATAATGTTCTACTACGAAAAGTCGTGTCATTTTTCAAATTAAGAAATGAACTACTTTTGTAAATCATTTTTCGAATTTTTTCTCACTAAATTAAAGTACTTGACGAGTACTTTAATTCGGTGCGAAAAAATTCAAAAAATGATACACGAAAGTACTTCATTTTTTGATTTGAAAAATGGCAAGAGAGAAAGTGGGGCTTTTATTCAGAAACGGAGGGAGTATCTACTAAAGTGAAGCTTATTGGATTGCGACACTCTCTTCATGTTGTTAAAAGTATGGATGTTAAAATCGACATTAAAACTTACGTTGAAGCGGGCAAAGTGAATATAAGATGAATTAATCTATCAACAAGAGAATAAATTGTAAACTTTCTTATTTTGTTTAACACTTTATACAAGTTTGAAAATGGTAGTCAAATATTGAAACTTGGAATGCTTAAAAATAGAAGTGGCAATTTCTAACCCAACCCATGAACCCATCCAAATCCATCCACTCAAAACCCAACTCAACCCACCCATATTAAAATATGGGTTATAAATGGGTGAACCTATCTTAACCCATATTTACATGGATTAGATTGGGTTGAAAATGGGTTCAAAATGAGTTAGACCTAAAAATTTAAAAGTTGGGTGCTTCTCCTTTGTTAATTCCTACTGACAACTCAAATAAGAATTGAGAAACAAAAATTGAGAGAGAGAGAAATTGTAAGTGAGTGATAAAAGTGAACCAGGGGGTTATTGAAATTGAGGAGCGAAACTGAAACTTTCATGTGATCAGATCGATGGGAAAGACTTACGGCCTTTTTCAAGGTAAGTCATTTTACGCCGTCTGATGTAAAATATGTTCCATCAAAAAATATTTTACTTGTCATTTAAACAACCAAACGCCGGAAAATAGGTAAAATGTTTTTGAGGAAAATATTTTACGTTGAAACAAACGGAGCCTAAATCTGATTAATGGACCATGCAAATACAATTATGTAAAATTAAGCATTACTATACAAATGTAATCAGTGTAATTGAAAGCTATAGCATAACTGAAAGCTGTAATCAATTCAAACTATAGATACAAAAATATGTAATTAAGGTCCATACATATATACGTAAGCTGTAATCAATTTAGTAAATTTGTGATCATTTTGTTACAAATCTCGTGCTATTTGTTATATACATGTACAATCATGTTTTATTTTATTTTTTTATAGTTTTCACATATTGGAGGTTTATAGTTTTGAAAGAAAAAAAAAAAGAAGAGAAGAAAACGGGTTGGGTTGGGTTGGGTTGGATTGGATTTGGCTAGATCCATTTTCGACTCACCCATATTCAACCCACCTACTCTTAACTCATACTCAACCCACCCATATTCAACCCATAACCCATGTCAACCCACTCAAACCCAACCCAACCCACCCATTTGCCACCTCTACTTAAAAATATTGAGTTCATAATTTTGCTATTCAAAATTTCAAGTGTAGTTTATCTTGCTCTATAAAATCAAAAAAATAATATTAATTTCTCAGCAAGCTTGCAAACGTTTTCGACTATGAAGGTTTCTCTGCAAATCTCAACGCCACTCAATGACAGTCATAGATATGTTGCTTCCTTTATTTTTGTTTGCTTTTAGTTACTACTTTTTTTTTCTTTTTTCTTTTTGTCTTTTCCCATAGAGTTTGCATAAAAACACAGTGTGAAGTTTGATTTTTCTTAATTTAGGCCTCATGTTTTATTAATTTTTTAATTGGCCCATTGAAGTTGCTTTTGTACTATTTTTTTAGGCCTCCTTTCTTGAAAAATAAAATCGAAGGATTAAAGACTTCTTATATAGCAAAAAATAATGAAAAAATCTGGTGATGGCAGGTCTAGAAAAATGTAATTGTAGGTATGGTATCTTGTCACCTCCACCAGGGAATATCACACCACATCACACACCACGCAATCTATAAGGGACTCCACCACACCTATGTCAGGACCGAAGTTAAGATTCCACCACATGTAAGTGGTGTTAGGACGTAGGAGTATGATTTGAGAGCAAAAATAGTAGGCCGGATGACCTTATCCCCCTCCCCCTCATTTGGCCTAATTCGCCCTAGGTTGGATTATTTATTCCTAGCCCAAAAGTCGTTCCATAAATAAAGAGGCCGGATGACCCCTCTCAAATTTCTGGGCCTGTCCTATAAGGTTGGATCAAACCTCAACAAGTCCCACCAAAAATTGTGGAACAAACTTCATGCCTCACAAGGTCCTACGCGCTTTTTTCGTCCAAAAATACCCTCCGGCCCATCATTTCACCTTTCCATGTCCTGTCCGTCCCATCTCTCTCTCTCTCTCTACCCACCCCACCTAAACCCCAGGGTATCCTATGAAAGTGTCTAAACCTAAACCTAAATCCTAGGGTACCCTATGAAAGTGCCTAAAATCGTAGGGTACCCTATGAAAGTACCTAAACCACTAAAAAACCTATAACAGGAAAGTGCACCCTAAACCTAAACTCTAGGGTACCCTATGAAAATGCCTAAATTCTAAATGTACAGTCTAATATACGGTCTAAATTCTAAAATGTACGGTCTAAATTCTAAAATGTACGGTCTAAATTCAAAAATATACATTCTAAATTTAGGGTACCCTATGAAAGTGCCTAAACGGTTAGTAAAAACAAATAGTAACAACGACGAGGATGGGCAAAAAAATAAAATCCCCAACCATATTTGTGCCCCAGGACCTCTCTAGCAATAAATTTTAGCCCAGGACCCGGTGGGCCAAAATTCCAAATAATAGGACCGGCCAATAGATTTCTACTAATTTTAACACTCCCTTTTCAACTACAAAACAAACCAAGAAAGATCACTTGTAAACTTGCAAACTAACAAATCTAGTTTTAATTGGTTAGATAGCTAATTTATCTTTTCCTGTTTTTGGCAACAACGAAAAAAAAGAGGGGAAAAGAAAACCAAACAGGGAAGATAGAGAGGCTTAGGTACTAATATAATCGGACAAACAAAAATAAATAAATTTTTGATAGAAACATCAGGTTAAGCTACCTGTTCAAATTTGAAAATAGGACCATCTTAAACCTAATTGGACAAACTGTCTTGTATTTTCTCATTTTCAATCGCTAACCCAATACAGTGAAAAAAACAAAAAAATAAAAACACAAGAAAGATCAATATTTTCATACCTAAAAATAAAGTACAGTGTCCCCCTAATTTTAAATGGAATTGCACAGTAGTATTGCATCTGCTATAAGACAGTGCAAAAACGCATGATATTTTCAGGTGCGATCGATAGACAAAACCAAACAAAATTGGTTAATAAAGCAAGAAAAAAGGCGAACCCCTTCAATGCACAGAATTGTGGTTCGATGAGTATTGCAACTCCCACCACTCATGAAATTTCCATTGTCCATTAAGAAACAGCAACCGCGTTTCTCCCATGTAGAAACCTAATCCTCATTTTGACTTTCATCTTTGACAAGCTTAATCATATCATCAATCCGGAGAATTGTTATAGCTGCTTCGGTCGCAAACTGGCGGAAACAAAAAAAAAAAATACAAGAAAAAGAAAACCTTGATCAAACACTAAAACTGCTTCAAATCCAGGTTAGGAAATTAGTACCAATACATGAACACATGGATAAATACACAACTGCTACCTGTATTATCTTCACTTTGCTCATCGCTGGCTCAATGACTCCAGCTTCTAGATTGTTACGGACAGTTCCCTTCAAAAGATCTAGTCCCATGCTGTTACAATGTAAGAAAAGCCGAACCATTAATAATTCACTCACATTGGACTGTCGTCCTCCCTGAGTTTGTAAACTTGCTTTTATTCAACCATAATCTAGAACTTTCCAGCATTTTCAGTCTAACAGTACACTGCATGACGTCTTACAAGAATCTGTACTCCATAGCTTCAGCTGTTGGTGCAACTGCTTATGTCTTACCGTTCTACAAATTGCTTACTTGAAACAAATAAAACTATGCACGGGACATCATTTTAGAATAACAAACACGTCTACAGGTGTCAGTGTCTCGGATTTCTTATATATCCTTTTAGTGGGACAGGCTAGGGACATGCTAAGAACAAGTCATAATACAATATCTAAAAGTTCGGAAAATTGATATCGATGCTCGGGCATCAATATTTATTCAGTGGTTGGTTTATATCTTCATGATTTTTATCCTATTTTGACTGAAATAGCTTCTTTTTTTAAAAAAATTCAAAACAAGAAATATTATATGTATCAAATATCTATACTTTAATTACTCAACGTGTCCCCAAGAGGAGTCCTAATTTTTCGGAAAAATGACATCTGTGTCTATCACATGTCTCTATCGGTGCTTCTTAGGAGATGCGAAGCAAAAGAATACCTCGACAGATGCTTCTTATCTGCCTTGGTTTGGGCAGTGTGGTGGTAAGCCCGCAGTTTGGCAACTAATTCAGTCGCATCCTTGGCAGCATTGACAGCGAGAACCTGCACCAGTTGAATGTAAATTGTGAATACTTGAAAATTTAAGAAATCAGGGAGGGGTTCAAACAAAAATATTATACTCTGTAGTCAACTCATCACATCTTTCGGACCTTTGGTATGATTAACAAAGATTCAGCAAATTCTGCAATTGCCAGCTGCTCCCGAGATCCTAATGTAGTGGCAAGATACTCCAAATAGACGGATAAGGCAGCCTCAACTGCACCTCCTCCTGCAACCACCTAGTTTGCCACAATGCATGATCATCAAAATGGACAGTTCGGGAACTATAAATCTTGCCATAACTACTTCCCACTTTCTGGTTCTCCAGTTAGAAAACCACGTGAGAGTGCGTTGGGGCAATGGGAGGGGATTTCAAATCAGGAAATCTTCCGACTAATAAGGACCAAAAAATAAGATGCAGCAAGTACCACTCCAATAAGAAGTATTATCAATCAATAAGCGCGGTCATATACACAATTGAAAGCAGGCTGGTAAAACATGACCAAAAAGAACTTAAGAGGCCAAATTTATCCTTGATTACTGGCATCTCAAATCCCCTTCCGAGCAATGCAATGACATATCCAACGGATCACAACTTTCAAAATACAAAATTTGAGATAAAAGTGGAGTTTAAACGAGGATCATGAAGACACAGTATGCAATCAGTAAGGCTCACCGTATTGGATTCCAGGGTCCTCTTGACAATGCACAAAGCATCATGCAAAGCTCTATCCATCTCATCAAGCATATAGTCATTTGCGCCCCTGAGTATTAATGAAACCTGGAGATAACATGCTGAGAATCAGACAAATTAAACAACAAATATTTGACTAGTTGTAAAACCTTATCAATTTTCGGCAATGTTGTTACCAGAAAATTTATTTCTACCATAGTTGTTTCTTTCATTCTATCATAGTATTCTGGCTCGGCATCTCGTGGAGCAGTTGAAAATTTCAACAATTTGAACGCAATAAATCACATACCGCACTTGAGTTTTTTGTCCCTTTTATCAGGATCACATCATCATCAGATATACGCTCTTCAACTACTTCATCTGCATGTCCAATAAGGGACGAATCGAATGTTTCGTCTCCTTCCATATCAGCAAATGTTGAAACCTACATACACGTAAACAATAAGAACAAGAGAACTTGGATAATTTGTCGCTTAATTGATTGTGGAAACAAGAAGCAACGGATGAGTAATGGTTAAGGGGTAACGATTTGCAAAGTCAGACAAAACTTAGAGTGGAACAACTTATCTTCCATGTCAATTGCTAGGTACTGTAGCAAACAACAACATATGAGTTAAGGGAAAATAAAGGTAGATAGGAAGCAGAATAGAACATACTTGGTCCTCACTTTAGAAATCTATATTTCATCTAAAACTGATGGAGCAATCACAGAACTTAAATAACTTTTAGACCAAAAGTGCTCCAATGTGTGTGATTTGAATAAATTTCTTTACAAGTAATCAGGGGTGAGATAGGCAAACAGGTAGTTGCTTCCAAGCAGGCCCAGACAGGTGAATTCAAAGCAGAAAAACCAAACTGGCTGGAAAAAACGGTTTGGTTTGGTTTGGTTTCATACTGGTTGGGTCAGTTCGGTTCTATTTCTGAGACAAACTGAGTTTCGGTTCAGTTCCGAAGAACTGGGCCGAACTGAACCAAATTATTTACATTCTATTTCTCTATTCATTCAATGTGGCCCTACTCTTCCACACAAAAAGGCATCACTGCAGTGAATTGTAAGATGTGGCTTCCCTCCCTCCCCCTGTTCGAACTGAATGCTCAAGCTCTCAACTTCAAAGGGATTTCTCTCTATGGATCTCTCGTCGTTCATTTAAACTGATTTCTTGAAGCCCCAAACTACCGATTTGTCTCTCAATCTCTCCATCCCATTTCAAAGGGATCTAAAACTTCAACCTCAAAGAGATTTCAACATTTTTGATCTGTTTTACTGGTGAGTGGTGATGTTTTCCTGCTGAATCAAACTACAGGTTCTGTTTTGCTGCTGCTGTTTGGAATAGGATTCTTGACTAACAGACAAAACGGCCGGGCCTGGAAAAATCGAATTGGCTCGGTCTCAAGAATAGATGCTTTGATGTCACTTTTCAACTGGAGAAACCAAAACCTTCGGTTCAGCTGTCAAATATGCCAAAAATCAGACGGACCAATTTCACATCTAGGTCAAGTTGTGGAAAACCTACTCTCAAATGCGTCTCTCTCCTGACAAAGCTTTAAGGTAAAATAGGGCTCAACTCGTAAATTTCGAGTGCACTCTTTAAGATGTTTATACGTTCCAATCCCCACGCCACCTTCATGGTTTAGTTGATGAAGTAGAAGAAAAGAGAACAAAATGTAGCAATCAGGATTGAGGTACTCTCACATAATGGACGAATGGACGATGACTATCATCTCACTAGCCAGGCCATCGCAAAAGCCCTTTTAAGAGCATTTTAGGAATGTAGAGTTAGCATCAGCTTCTCTCCTATACAAACCCACTAGCGTTTTACCTGTTCGATGCACGGGAAACGAAAAGTACATGTGAATTTTTTTTCATGTTGTTCCGTGCATCAACGGGCACAATGCTAATAAGGAAAAAAATTAAAAAGAACAAAATCTCGTAACGAACTCGTAACAGTTCCAATCAGTTGTTACAGTTGTGAAAGTAGAAAAAAATAAAGTATAACCCTTTAAAATAGAAATATGGAAGGGAGTGGGGGAGAGAAAGTAGGGAAGTTAGAGATAGGGTGGGAGTCATGGGACACATAGAAGAGTAAGAGAGGAAAGAGGATTTGAGACTTTTTAAAAAAAACTCAAAATTCTAGAAAATTAGGATTTGGGATTTGGAGGCTTTTGAGGGCCCTAACTACATCGCTATATGGTATTGATAGATAAATAGATAGATAAAGCCATAGCCATTACTAGGGTTAGATTCCTAAGTCAATAGGCTATAGAAACAAATAATACTTGTTTGCAAACAGTGGCTATTATCAATAGCATTAAATGATAAGGCATCGTCAAAACCTTATTTGAAAGATCCATACTTGTTTGCAAACAGTGTCATATTAACTCGATATTCGTAATTGCTAGATGGATCATTCTGATCTATTTAGTACCTTCTACAAAAGGAACTGGACCACTTCAACCAGTTTGAGGGCACAGTTCTTCGAAGTCTTTGACATGCCTTGCCATGCACAAAACTTTGAAGGAGGCAGCATGATTCCCTTACACCAACTCTTCTTTATTACAACCAAGACTACACCCAAGAGGAATTAACCTAGGTAATCCTGACTGATTTGGCGCAAGACAAATTTAAGGATCTTCAGTAAAAATGGAAGCGGAGAATCATCCAAAACTCCATGATTTCCAGGAACTTCCACACAACAATTTGGTATGTTTATAGTTTACCTTTCTCTAAATGTGGTCATTGTTCAGCCTCAAATTTCAGAAACTTAAAAAGCTTTTGCCCTCTAACCATTCTAATGTATAGCTAGTGCAAGAAGTGCTCGGCAGCAAATCAAGCACAGAACCAGGGGACCCTCTCCAAACCCTGTCCCACCACACAAAACTATATCCCCGGTCTTAAACAAAAGACACTTCTCTGGTTATATCAGTGTGACAGGGATATGGAGCCTGCCCTTTGCATCCCTATACCGTTTTATATCGCTTAAAAATATCCACCACTCCAAACCTACCCTAACGGTTGGCCCCTAGACTGCCCCATCCCACGACTTGAGTTACAATTAGAAGAGAAGAGGATAATTGTAGTTGTTCCCTAGCCCATCCTCATTCCACAACTTAAGTAAAAACAAGGAGAAGATGATAAGGGGTTGAAACAAAAGGTCATGGGTTTGATTGGCCACAAACCTATATGCCTTAAAACCTAGATAGCAGATATTAATACAAAACATGATATTCTTCAGAGTACTAAGTTCATTTTACAAATGAATGAGTCACAATTGGGTCAAGGAACACCACCCCACCACAGTCCCAAACCCTATCGGGTTTTGCTAATGTTTCTCAAATCCAAGTAACCCTACTAAATAGCTCCCAAACCCATCCTACTAGGGTCAGGGGACATATTGAGTCAAGCTTCATGCCATTCCTAGGCATACTTTTGTCAATGAATACTGCTACTTTTGGAATTGATTTCCCAAATACATTTGATACAATTATTGCTTCAGACACCCAAACAAGAAACATACCACAGTTGCACCTGTTGCCTTGGCGACATGACGAAGATCCTCCTTCCGAACACGCCTCACAGCAATTGCACCAGCCTCCACAAAGTACTGAGACAGCATAAAAGGAAACAACATTTGAAACAAAATCCAATTCCAAAATAACAAAATTAGATGGAATTTGATAAGTTGACAAACTCCAGCATTTAAATACCCAATGGCCAATACTAGTGGAGAGCTAACTTGATCACACTTGGAATGCATTAAATATCTGTATCTACCTAGTAGGCACAACAAAACCAGGTATAGGTTGTGTATAGATACTGGCTTCTATCAGGCATCCTTTTATTTAACATGCAGAAAAAGAACTTCAAAAAACAGTCCTAATTCCCAAGTAGTTCCCACCAATGCTGTTTGTATATTTCTAAGCAGAATAATCAGAAGCTGAATCCCAAGGCAAACAGAAAGGTCCTCTAACCAAGTTAATATTACTCTTAGGCATATATGTCATTCGCTTAGTAGTCTTCTTATTATTGGGTGTGGGTTAAAAATTGATTTACTCAGCACACAAACAACAAACACCAACAGACATAACACATGAGCTGCAATATATAAAAAATGACTACCAATACACTTACAATAAGAGGTCCAACAATGTTCTGTGGTGGGCCAGAGGGCCGCACAGAAAAAGGCAATGAGCCGATAATAGAGGACTATGGCAATCTCGCGTTCACACAACTAAAATTATAGTGGTATACATGAGGGCAAACTTGCCTTAAGGGCCATGTCATCGATCCCCTTTGTGGTCAAAACAACATTGGCTCCAGCCTTTAGAAGCTTCTCAATCCGTTCTTTCGTCATATCAGCTTCTCTGTAAAGACAAGTCCATTTAGTACTACTTACCACATTACCCATACATAGCCATAAGAAAAAATTTCATTTCTGTCTGCGGATGGCCTGTCCCACATTCTTAATATTTGTGGACTACCTAATGGTACACCCTATATACATACATGCACTCTTTTTTTTCTGGAGGATACATCATAAAATATTGCTACTTGCACTTCTAAACATGCTAATACAGTGAGAGAACAGAACATCAATGGACAACTAACTACCACCATTGTAAAATAATTTTCCGACTCAAAAGCCTACAAAAACAGAGATTTTGTACAAATCACCTCTGACGAATCTTTTCAAGCTCCCGTGGATCAGTGACTAAAACCTGGATTCCCAATTGCATTTTTGTCTTCTGAAGGTTGAAGTCAAGACAGGCAATCCTTGCAGGGGAAACTCTAAGTGGCATTCCTTGGGCAGCGCGGCCTGTATTCAAAGCATAGCCATTCAACAGGTAGCTATCTTTCGCACTTTTTCCGTGGGCTTTGAGAATATTGATTCCCTAAAAATCAAAAAGATCATCAGAACTTAAATTCCAGACCAAAAAGAGGCAGGAGTTTTACTAATAAATTTTCATCTTGTTATCTTTACATTGAGACAATAGCTCAAATTCTTCTCACAATTGCACATGATATCCATACTACGAACATGTTAAACAATATTCAATGATAAAAAGAACCTTTTATGCAACAGCTAACCTTGATTGGATATTTGATTTCACCCCTTGCATTGGTCATCTTAACTGCTTGGACTGCTTCCACGACCTATACAGTAAAACAACACAGATTTGTTATTTTTATAAATTTAGAAAGTATCGAAAGCCCTTGAAGAAGGTAAGGACTTCACGACAAGGAACCCATAAGTCAAGGAGAAAAGAAAATCATGCTGCGTGAAAGACTGGAAATAATTTACAAATAAGCACAGGGAATGAGAAAATGATATTCACTGTTATCCGTATTAGGAATTTAGGATAGTAACCGGGTTTTTAAATGAAGAACCTTATGTTTAAGTAAAATAAGAAACAAAGATTTTAAGGTTCGTTAATATAAACTCCACCACTACAGAACTAGCATGAACTCCCCAAGGATAGCAAGTTCACACCCATAGCATTAGCATCAATTACAATTTTCCACGATTGGTGGCAGAAGAGCTAAAACTGAAAGAAACCTTCAGATCATTATCAGATATCATAAAAGTTAATACAAGACAATAAAATTTAATGTTGTCATACCAAAGATACACATTTTATATGAGAAACAGAATGGAAAAGGTGGTTGTATAAGGATACACTAAATATGATACAGTCTTGTCTTACGCATTATAAGCTGTCCTATTTCTTACAATCCCTAGAAGAAAGAAATGTCACAGGACGAAAGATGGTTCTAAATAATAAGACAAGAGCGATAACTTATTGAACATGTTAAAAAACCCATATGGCATACCAAATTTGCAAAAAAGTCACTGTCACCAGCAATCAATTTCGAGGACATGCTTGTCTTGGCACAGTTCACGAGAGAATCTTTACCAAGCTTTTCCACCTGGAATAAGAACACGAGCAAACTGGCTAAGGATAACATAAACTGGTCATGCTGCAGTCCTCCACTACATTTCATCATATTGGCATAAAAAAACACAACATATCAAAATTGTGTCAAACTTGGGGATCTTCATAGGTCAAGAAAGAAAAATGAAAAGCTCAACTTTATGATTCCACATAACTTACAAGTTTCCCCATTCATCTGTACTCTACTATAATAAGCGGACTCCATGTAGGTGAAGATCTCATTGATTTTGGGGATTCGTCTCTGCCACTTTGTATATAATGTCCAAAAGGTCCACACACACACACAAACTACCACACGCAACTCTTGCAGATTAAAGGACAATCATGGAAATCCATCCCACCACAATTCCATTCATGGTTCATATATTCAAAATATGTCTTCCAGTTCCAATATTCGAATTTTGCCTAAGCTCTTTCCCTTGAGCTTCCTTTGTGCATACTGCTGCCTAGACCACTATCCTAATTAATTAAACCAGGTATCAACTGGCATCCAACTGCCTATCCATATAACGGTATAAAGGCAAAGGAGACTGATAATCCCATACTTTTACATTTGGATACGATTAGGGATTAGCAAAGGCGTTCTTAAATGTAAGTTGAGCTACCAGATATACTAGCATTTGGTATCGGGCAAGTGCCAATTCTTTGAAAAAGGTTGTATAACATTTGTGCTCAGGTTCCAGTTGATGGAGCAGCATTGACACCTTTGGTAGTCAGCTAACACACTAAACCGTTAACATGGTACCTCTCCCCCCAAAAAGTGTCAACTGGAAAAATGAGGAAACTTTCAATAGTGTCCCTATGTCTAATGCGGTTTGCGGAAAAAAGGTGAACTGGCAAACCTTTCAGGATGTCTAGTTGGGTTGCATATGCATGTTTGTCATTCTCCACTTAAGGCAAAAATTGTAAGTTTTACTTTTGCTTTACAATGGGTGAAGTGATTTTGTCGGAACAGTGCACAAAGATTGGGCCCATTTTGACAACTAGACTATATTTAATAGACCCTGAGGCCTGAACAGATAAGTAGATTTAGATAATACTACAAAGAATTGCTTCACAGTTCACTCAATGCGTATGCTCTATAAACCATATAATGCCAAGGGTTTTCACGAAAATTTATGAAACTAAAAGGAAAAGGCTAGAGTGATTGACATGCATTCAATTAGACATTTGAAAATACATTTTTTTATCAAATCACCGAAGTTCAACTGAACTTGGATTAGTACCTTCACAGCCAATTTCTCATCGACATATTTGCACGATTCCCTCATTGCAAGCTGCCAAAACAAACAACGATTTAAGCTTATTATAGATTGATGGAAAGTCTAAGGCACTTTTTAGCTAATTAGAGTGTTTAATGAAGTCTAACCAAAAGCTACAACACACTCATATTCGTAATTTCACACATCTAAGTACTTCACTTGAATGTAACAAAAAATCTGATCATTGAATACTCACTCTATAACCGCTGATTATAGATGTTGGGTGGATCTTATTTCTCACCAAATCATTTGCTCTCTGCAGTAAAAACAATGAAATCGCATGACACAAAGCCTTTTCCAAACAACAGAAGGAGACAATTATCTGTAATATGAATACAAGATCAATTTACTAGCTCAATGTCACCTTAAGTAGCTCCGCAGCTATTATGACCACTGAAGTCGTCCCATCTCCAACTTCACGGTCTTGAAGCTCGGCCAACTCAACAAGTACCTATAAATTTCAGGGCAGAAATCTATACATATGAGAAAATCAAATAATTGGGGTATTTATTTTGAAGCAAAATCTTAAAATAAGGCGAATTGATCTTGTCTTTCTACCTTGGCAGCTGGATGCTCAACTTCTAACATCTTGAGTATTGTAGCGCCATCATTCGTTATTGTTACGTCACCAATATCATCAACAAGCATCTGAAATACATAATCAACAAAGGAAGTGTCAGGGATATGATCCCGTCTTGTTATCAAAATTTCGAAACTTGTGTCATTGATGGCTACAAGTTTTTTTTTATATAAAGTTCACTGTTAGGAGATATTTTTTCATTGATTCCCGAATTAATCAGCAAATTTAAGAATTATCGAATGATCCCACAGAAATCAGCACAATAAAATAAAATAAAAAGTTCGAAGGGGACTTGTACAGTTGTACACTTATCTGTAAACAGTACGTCCTGAAAGGAAAATAACAAGATACAAGATCCTTTTTTACTATCCTTTCACATTCTCACAAATTCCCCAATTAACAATTTAACATTGCATTTTTTCATTTCTTGAGGTCAGTACAATATTTCTATCGCCTAAAAGATTAAAACAAGATTGAATTTACTCTTTCCTTCAGAGAAAATTAGCTCACAAGGTAGTGGAATGGATTGTTATCTAAACATCTTATAAGATGCATGTGGCTCAATAGGTTCCTCCCCTTACCATGATGTTTTTATAAGCAGTTGAACAAATGACTAACTCAATTTTCACTTCAATTACCAGGGTAAAAGGGCGTTAACAGTTTAAGTATAAATTTAATTGCCCATATTGGTGATTCAGGATAGAAATGGCTGAACTAATACTAAAAGTCTGTGGTCTCGAACAAAACACTAACAAAACAAGAAAAGACAGACTAACAACAGACACTCTGAAACCGCTTACGCTGAATCCTACATCAAAAAGATAAAGAAACACAAAGGGATGCTCTGATGTTCAGGTAAGTAAAACATCCTAAATATAAAGTCAGAGAGAATAATGCTTGGATGTTCAGGAAAATCAGAGGGTGAATGACAAAGTGGTCCTCTGTCAGAGTCAGAGATAAGGGGGCTACTACAGGTGGAGAAGCATTTGAGACTCATCAATAGTCATTAAGAAGCCAAGTTGTAGTGGTCAAATGTTAATAATTCTCATGATAACTGCAAAAAGGAATAATCATTAATAATGTTGTCCTCTCAAAAGAAATAATGATTAATATTCTTCTCTCCCCTACCAAGATAGGAATTGACTGTTGACAATTCCACAAGACATAGTATTTCAGGCCAGGAGTACTAAAAGTAATTCAAAACTGTGCTTCCATCTTAAGGTTCTTTCACTGGATGCTACTTTCAAGTGTGGTTTCCGGCTATTCAAACAGAATTATACGACTCCTAATACCAATCATCCCACAGACCGATGCTGAAAATCAAGCATCTAAGGGGAGTTGCATTTCATTTGCAGTTCTGCAATTTCTTGTGAATAAAAAACATCAAAACCCACAGTAGGAATACCACATAAATCCACTGCACACCACACAATGCTCCCGCATACAATCACGTACATCATTTTAAAGTTCCATAAAAGGATAATTATCTTCATTGGTTCCATATTTCAAAAAGATCACGTAAGAGGAGAATAGCAGCTCCCATTGCACAAACATAATGAATAGCAAGTTGAGTCTTGCTAACCAAGTAACCATAGCCTAGTGGTCGGTGAAATAATAAGCATATAATGCCAAACAAATTGGCATTTCAATACGTTTCACAGATGTAAAACATATTCACATTAACCACTGCCCTAATGGTTATGGCTAGCATTTTCCTAACAAGTTCAAGCCCTCACCCACCAAACAAGACAACTATAACAAAAACTAAGAACAAGTAGCAACAATCCCAAAGAAGAAAAGAAGAATACCTTGTCGAGCCCAACTGGACCAAGTGACGACTTGACAATATTCGCGACTGCTTGACACGCCGTCACTGCCATGACCACATACACCCAGATCAAGTCAAATCGCTTAAACCACCTAGATGCATGCGCAAACGAATAGATAGATATAGAGAGAGGGTGAATACCGTTTTGGGCGCGGACGTCCTGACCGGACTGGCGTTCACCCATGATATCGAGAGTTTGTCCTGAAACCGCCATTTTCTTGCTAATTCACGGAGAAACTGGAGGTAAAGTGTTTGTAGAAATGTCTAGTGAAGATTTGAAAGAGCAGAAGTGTAGAAACCCTAGATCGGCTGTCAGAGTTATTAGAGTGGAGAGAGAAAGTGTATGGATCCGAAGAAAAAGTGCACACTCTAGATTCTTTCAGAGAGAGAAGGTAGAGAGGGTTTTGAACTAGGGTTTTGGTTGGGGAAATTACACTTCAGTGGAAAGTGGGTCAAAATATTACTCTCCTACGTAAATGACACTTTTTCGAAATCTCGCCCAGTTTGATAACCCGACTAATGGGAATTGGGATTCCTAAGGTGACGAAATTATGGGGTGCTTTGGGTAAAAAATCAAAAAGTAGTTTTTTAAAAAATTATTTTGTCCTTATTCAATTTTTTTTTTGGCATTCGTTAGTTTTGCATCAAGATTCCAATAATCCAAATATTGGGGTGCTTTGGGTAAAAAACCAAAAACCAAAAAACCACTTTTGTCCTTATTCAATTTTTTTTTGCATTCATTAGTTTCGCGTCAAGATTTTGTGGTTTCTGGATTCCTCTCGGCGAGACGAATCTAACGAGTATAAATTTATGGTCAAACCAAATATTTTTTTAAATAAAGCCGAAATACTTGGATTATTGACTAATAATCCACCTATTTTGGCTTTATTAAAAAAAAATTGAGTTTTGACCATAATTTTATACTTGTTAGATTCGTCTCGTCGAGAGGAATCCAGAAACCACAAAATCTTGATGCAAAACAAACGAATGCAAAAAAAAATTGAATAAGGACAAAAGTGGTTTTTTGGTTTTTGGTTTTTGGTTTTTTACCCAAAGCACCCCATTTTGGCTTTATTCAAAAAAATATTTGGTTTGACCATAAATTTATACTTGTTAGATTCGTCTCGTCGAGAGGAATTCAGAAACCACAAAATCTTGACGCAAAACTAACGAATGCAAAAAAAAAATTAAATAAGGACAAAACTGGTTTTTTACCCAAAGGTATGATAAAATTCACAATAAGAAAGGATTGTCAATATCCCTCTAATTCCAAAACCACGTATGTTTTCAATAGTATTATACTTTGGGATTGGATTATTAGTCATGACCTTAGTGTTAGCATATGATGGGATTAGAAAACTAAATTGTCAATTTTGCCCTTGACTATATCCTTGTGTATGAAACTCTTACAAATCGATAAGGCCAGTTTTGGCTTGATAAGTCGTATGGATTATTTGTTTGTTTTTATTCATTTCTTATTTTGTTTTTTTCATCACATTTTTGTTTTTTGATTAGTCCTCTTGGGATGGGATTACGAATACCAACTCCCAGGGGTATTACGAATCCCCCTATAGCCTCACTGCTAATTCCATTGGACTAATAGTCCTGACCTAGTTTAGCAGTTTAGGTTATCAAACAAGGGATTGTGGAGCCCAAGGGATTGGATTAATTGATAATTCAATCCTAAGACTCAAGAGGGTTATTCAAACGAGGCCTAAGTCATGTAAAGAGGGAAAACAAGTTCTAAGTCATGGAAATAGGCAAATACATTACACAAAACTACTCATCTACCCTAAACTACTGCTGTGTTTGGACTTAAGGAAGGTGAAACAAAGGAAAACAAAATAAAATGAGAGGAAATTAAAAGAGAGGAAAATTTTACTGTTCGTAATACCAAAAATTTTTATTTTCTCTCTTATTTCTCTTACAATCAAACAAATGTTAGAGAAATTTTTTAATTTTTTGTTTTTTTTTTTTTTCCACTTGTTTTCCAACAAATCCTATGTTTTGGACTCCGACCCCTTCAACTCCTCCGAATGAGTCTGGCTCCTCTCAAATCCCTTTGTAATTGGAGGATCCTCCATTACCATGGAAGGAGAATGAGAAACTAAATGAAGAGAATTCACAAATCTATAAAGAGTTAAATCAGTTGATTAAAGTGCACAAAAAAATCAATGCTTTGATGTCGAACTACACGAACGAACCACCGAATAGCTACTCACAGGTCATCAAACCCCTCGATTCGTTGCTTGCAAAAAGGTCCAGTGTCGACGGTGGTTGATGGAGGTGAGGCGGCGGTAGAGGGGTAATCAGAGAGTTCGATAGGGGTTAGACGATTCAATGGTATAGTTGTTTGGTTTGTTATATATATATATAGGATCAACTTCTAATGAGGGATCCCTCATTTTATTTAAAATGAGGACCTCATGCTTCCCGACCAAATTTTGACGATCCAAACCATTAGATGTGTTTAAAATGTGTTTTTAAGGTCCACCGCGAGGATTCGTCCAAAAAAAATACCCGCAAGGGCTTCATCCGATCAGTTTTTGTTAAAAACGCTATATATAACGTTTTTAACAAAAACTGATCGGATGAAGCCCTTGCGGGTATTTTTTTTGGACGAATCTTCACGATGGACCTTAAAAACACATTTTAAACACATCTAACGGTTCGGATCGTCAAAATTTAGTTCGGAAAGTGGAAAAATTGCTTGGTCCTCATTTTATTTAAAATGAGGGATCCCTCATTAGAAGTTGATCATATATATATTATTTTTGTTATTGGAAAGATGGAAATTAGAGTTTTTTTTAAATGGAAATGTGGAAATTATATATATTTTTCATGGAATGGTGGAAATTAGAGTTAAACCACAAAGTTGTGTAATGTACCGGTCAAAACACGGAATGAGTGCCTTGCTAGCTTTAAGGAGCAGTACGAAATGTGTGAACTCATACAGTCCTACTTTGGCTAAGACTTGAATGATAAATGTTCCAGTCGATATGAAGCCTACATTTCTGAGATTGCTTAACTGATCAGGAGATAATTTTAATTTGAATTTAGTGATTTAAAAAAGGCTTAAGTAATATTTTTTCATTATTAGTAGTAGTAGTGATAATAAATTGATATCTTGTTAATTAATTCACTTGAAGTCAACTTAATAGGATAATCCTTAATTATTTGGAAAAATTAATTTGGCATCCCATACAAAAAAGATTGTTATGATCCCAACCAATGTAATTTGAATTGTTATGATTTCATCCTGTAAAATGATTTTTGGACCATTGTGCCCTTATTAGGTATTTAATTAGTATATATGTTAATAATCTTTTCAATATTAATTGATAGGACTGAAAAATCCGGCGCACAAGTCATCCTATAACGTCCCTTGACTGGAATCTTTTAAATGTCCATTAGGAGTCCTAAAATCTCGATTTTCAAATCAAAAGTTATATCTTTTCCTTTAGTGGTTCATGTTTTTTCAATCTAGCCGATTGTTTTCCTTAGTTTAAGCTCCATTTGAATTTCAAATGCCTTAGTCCGGCTACTTATACATCAAGACCAGTTTGAACATTCATTTTCGAATAATTCAATTCATCACGCCAGACGTGGGATCCGAAAAATTGGAATTCAACAATTCCTCAAGCGATTCGTCAAGTAATTTCGTCGGTATCAAAAAAGGTATTATATATCACCATTGTTTGGATTTTTTTTCGTGATACAATTACGGTTCATGAAACCCATTTCGATGGATGAAAAAAGAAGAAATCATCATCACACGTTAATGCACCAGTGGCATTTTTCACACAAAAATTATGATATTCTATTTCACCACATTTGTCACACAGAAATCATGATATCCTATTTCATCATCCGACGTTAATACACCAGTAGCATTTTTCACACAGAAATCATGATATCCTATTTCATCATCACATGTTAATACACTAGTGGCATTTTTCACACAGAAATTATGATATTCTATTTCACCACATTTGTCACACAAAAATCATGATATCCTATTTCATCATTAGACGTTAATGTTGCCAATTCTATTGTTGCAGTTTTTTAGTTGGTGATGGAGGATGAATTGATCCTGGTATGCAAATATGGTGACAAGATCTGTCCTGTAGTGATTAGAGGCAGGATGGATTTTGGAGCAGTTATGGAGAAGATATGTAAGAGGTGGTCTGATTTGGATCCCGAAACACTCATGATGAGTTACTCACTTATCAACGATGAGCCTATAGTGATGGAGAATGACGAAGATTTGGCAACGTTGTTCGAGCTAGCACAAGCTGGGTCAATAAACGATATCGAAGTCGTTGTTGAAGATGGGTCATTGGAGTTTACGTTGACTGAACCAATTCCAAATTCGGTTCGGTCAACCGATCAGATGTCACAATCCAAAAAAAGGGTTATGACATCAAACGTGGAGGACAGTGACATGGTAACAACATCGTTTGTAAGTCACAAAAAATGAGTTTTAGAGTCGGCAAATTGGGCTTTGGTGTGGTAGAATTTCGTGAAGTTCTGTGCAAGTACTGTATTGAACGGGGAATTGAGTATGTCCTCGTAAAGAATGATAAGTAGCGAGTGATGGTGCATTATGTAATACCCCGAAAATTGGGTACGTTAATAAATAAATTTCATACTCCCTCCGTCCCATTTTAAATGCTCCCTACGTATATCCGTGTCATTTTCAAACTTCTATATCTTTTTATTGGTAAGGTTTCCAAAGTTTTTAAAAATTTTGTCTAATAAAACTAATTGAGATCTATCAAATAAGATCCATATTGCATATAAAATACATTATAGAATGAAAACTATAAGACTTTTAAAAAAACACGCATAACCGTAGGGAGCATTTAAATTGGGACGGAGGGAGTAATTTATTTAAATAAAATGCCGACTTCATTAATAATATCAAATAGTACTTAAAATTATTGACGAAAAATTAAAAGTAACCAACTTATTACAACCGAAACGAATTAAATTCTAACAGTCTGAAAAACTTAAACATTTATTAAATGTTCAACTGAAATAAAGGACAGAGCCACGGGTCCGCCACTTGTTCCCCACCTAGCTACTCCATCGCCTCGAATTCAGCAGGCGACTCTTCCTCTCCTTCTGTACCTGGAGTTGGGGATTCCAGGGCCACAAAAGTAGCACCGTGAGTGATAAAATTACACTCAATAGGGTACCGAAACTACCCATTTATAAAAGATTACTCATGCAGCAGTCAAACATATAAAACACAAGTTTTAAAGCATAGGACAACCCAATTATCACAACATGTCTTAAAAAAATAGTGGACTCAGTAGATTCAAAATTCTCATTATCATTCTCAAGGTTACACAACCCCAAACCTCATGTGGAATGGGTAAAATCCAATTACACAAGAGCGAGCCTAACCACGTGCTCAGACTGAACACCACGTGAGGGTGTCTTAATTTGGGGGTCCACGTGAGGGTGCCCCCGGATATTGCCAAGTAAGGTGTCCCACGTGCACGGTTTAGGATGACACCATGTGATGGTGGTTTTGGTCGGTAGCACCACAAAGTGGGTGCACAGGAGTTGCGTCGAACAAGTGAAGGGGCGGTAGATTATTCTAGAAAGTTCTAGATTACAGATCCTACGTGATAGGAAAGAATCCCATGAATAAAGGGATTGCCATTAAGTTTCCATATTGGAAGAGGACTCCAATATGGGTAAGGGATTTCTAACGTGAGTAGAATTCTTGCAGAATAAAGATTATATTGCTATATGGAACAAGTCCCATATAGGAAAGGATTCCTAATGAGAATAGGATCCTAGGGCAACAAGGACCCTTGGTAAACAAGTAGCTTACACTTATAAATAAGACCTCATACCCATGAAGAAAGGTACGTTAGATCTCGTAGTTATATGCATTGTGTGAATTTGGGTTATTTAGTAACACATTACTAACTTAAGCATCGGAGGGCCTTTGCCAACGAGAGGCAAAGGTGCTTAACTGTTTATTGTCTTGCAGGGCTAGGGTTCCGGCGAAGAGTGCATATTGTTGATCTCATAGAGGCGTGCAAATAGCATACCCAGATTTTTCCCCTCTACATCATGCACCTCATGAATTCGGTATCTCATACCAATTCATCAGGCTATTCGATATCGGTTCTCATCCATAATATAAGCAATCTATTGGGCTCCCGTCCACCATGCCTGATT